>SJJU01007114.1:0-25628 GCA_012932125.1 Conopomorpha cramerella
TTAGAACCGGGAGACGGACATAGGATATTTTTTACCCCGATCCTGTTGGTCGCGTCGCTATATAGAGGGCGTTATAGTTTGTATGAAGAACTGAAAATGCGCGAATCAAATCGCGGGGCGTCCACTAGTTTGAAATAATGTTTAAATCATATTACAGTCATTGGATTAACTTGTTTTCTTCTGTCATGCTGCAGAGGACCTACGTCACCGCGAGGAGAAGCACCAGCGTCTGGCGGCGGAGTTCCGCGGCGTGCTGGAGTCTGTCGCCATCCTGCTGAGTTTGCCGACGCGCTTCGTCGAGCCGCACGAGGCCACCATCAAGGACCGCATTCGCGAAATACTCAGTGACAACAAGGACAAAGCTGCTGTAAGTCATTCACAATACGTGGTAGTTTAATAATGTTATTATGTAATGTCTTAATTCTTTTTCGTTTGGTCATGGTCAGAGAATGGATGAAAGTCGATTGACGAAAGAGATTTATATGGGTGATGTATTGGGCCGGGTGAGTAGAGGTCGCCCCAGAAGGACATATACAGACAGCCGAAAGTGGCGTGAAAAGTACTCGAAACCGGAGGTCATGTATGAAAAGATGTATGAATGTAGACGAAGCAAAAGGAGTATGTCAGGATCGTGACAAATGAAGATCTGTAGTCTCTGCCTACCCCTCTGGGAAACAGGCGTGAAGTGTATGTATGTCTTAATTCTGTAATGTAATGAATCTGTTATAACAATGTGTCTTATGTTGTAATCATATAGTCACAGACGCAACGAGCGAAAAATGTGTACACTACGTACAAGTAAGAGTAACTTTTATATTTCAAAAACATTTAATCATAAACGTGTAACATATTGTATTGCCATTTCTACAGTGTCTACAGACCGGAAAATTGCATTTTGCATAACAAAATTTTTGGCTTGTAGCAAAACTTACTCCCACACAGACGCAGCTGTGACCAAAAACACAGCATTCAAAGTCCGTATACATACAGTTAAACAGCATCATAACACAAAGCCTGACGAATGTCGTATATAATTTCACAGTCGAAAAACAAGTAAATGTCCCCAGTTCGAATATCCTTTTATTGGCCAAAAGGACCGGAAAAAGAAACTAGCATCATCTGTTGCAGCCGTGTGGTGACGGCGAATAGAATACATGTGTCACCACCCCAGCCCAACTTTTCCCGTCATGGGGGTCATAAGAGGCGACCGAGGAAGCTCTCCAGAGAACGGGCAGCAGCGCTCTCTGTGAGTTAAACCACAACACCGCTGCGATCGCCAACCCGCCAAGCGTGGCGATTACTGGCATTTCACCCCAAATGACGGATCTCATTGGGGGAGGCCCTCGTCCAGCAGTGATGATGATGATCATCTGTTTCTCATCCAGCAAATCGAGGCGTTGCGCGACAAGTTGTCACTGGAGAGCCGTCAGTCGGAGCGGCTGGTGCAGCTGCAGGAGACGGCGGCGGGGCGCGCGCGCGTGCTGCAGGACGAGCGCGCGCTGCTCGAGGGCAAGCTGCACAAGCTGGAGGCCGAGCTCGCCGTCTCCGAGGCCGACAGGGACGGCCTGCGCAAGGATAAGGGACTGGTGAGGTTCTTCTTTTTATTTCTGAAGGAGTTTTTTAACTCAATATTGTTCACCGGGTGTATAGGCGCGAATATAACCAAAGACAAACTCGAGCTTACCTTTGTTATTTTACTCGACGTTTCGACGCAGTTGCATGCGTCGTGCTCACGAGTGGAGTTTTTTTAACCCTTAATCAGACAAGGTTTGGTGTTTTTTCTTAAGGATTTTGGACTCTATTGACGTTTGTTATTCTAATTTACCGACTCCATCACTTACACACGGGTCTGTGTGTGTTGTGTGTGTGTTTGTTTATCATAAAATGTAGCTTTTAAGTTCAATGTGAAATTATTGTTTACTGTTTAAATAGGCATGTGTCCTGTAGTGTTACATACCTTATGTTGATTGTTCTGTGATAACTTCTCTGGAATCTTTAGATAATTCCAGTGAAGACAATAGGGTTCAAAGTATGTGTTGGTAAACTGGCAATACTAGCCTTTGTTTGATTAAGGGTTAAGGAAATCCTTTCAGGATATTGATATGCAAAGGAGTTTTTTGGTGATTTATCATGATTGTTGATTCGGAGCAGGGGATTGGGATAAACGTATACTATTACTTATATGTATAGGGTTGGTGCGCAGGCCCCGGTTTTCAGCTGTCACCTTTGCATTGCGACCCGCGATGGTTTTTCCATCAAGAAAAAATACATAGGCTGTAGAAGGATTTTTACGATTACGTGCATCTGCATAATTTGCATATAATAGCAGATTTTATCTGCTTTGCTGATTATAACCCTATGTTAGCTCAGTGATCGGCGAAGAAAATAAAATGCGTGGACTGTATTTCAACTGGTCGTTTTTACAAAGTTATTTAGATTAACAATAAAACGTAAGATTCGCGACAATTATAAGCGATGCCCGATCCGTAGGCGTGATGTCGTCAAAGGGTGGACGAAAAGTGCCGGACATGAGCGAATAACGTGAGATGTCAAATCCGCCGCGACGTAAGGAAACCCGCTTATAGTCTCCAACACCATGCTAGTACATTATTAGTTCATACTTAATTTTATATGGTCATTCCGAACAGCCGTTATTCGCCTAGTTAAAATAATCTTGGTCGAGACGGAACAACGGGAAATAAAATAATCAGAAAAGTTAACGTCAATAGTTCCAAATACCAACATATTTCCGAGACGAGTTTTTTTCTTGAGCCTACTTTTTATTGCATTTTAATTGCAAAGAAATGTGTTGGCGACCGCATCGTCGGCCGCTGCGGCCGCAGTTGATGGCCACATGCTCAATGGTAAAACATCATCATCATCATCATCAGCCCATATTTGTCCACTGCTGGACATAGGTCTCTCCAATTGCACGCCACTGTGATCTGTTTTCGGCTTCTTGCATCCAGCTTCTGCCAGCCATCTTGCGTATATCATCAGTCCATCTTGCCTGAGGGCGTCCTACACTCCGTTTGCCGAGACGCGGTCTCCACTCGAGCACTCGTTTTCCCCAACGGTCATCGGTTCTACGGCAAATATGGCCGGCCCACTGCCACTTCAGCTTGCTAAAACGATGAGCCATGTCGATGACTTTGGTTCTCTGTCGGATCACTTCATTTCTGATTCGATCCTTCAGAGAAACGCCGTGGTTGGTAAAACATGCCCTTTTGAAATGATCATGGAACTGCAAACGATTAGGTAGGTCAAAAGATAATTTAACTAATAAATCCTTAATTGCTTTTTTAGTTTATTGATAGGTTCTGAGAATAATTCGTTTAATTGTGTGTTACAATATAATGTCGATTAGAGCACTATTCAATAATGGAATGACTACGTGTTTTACGTATTAGTAAAAATATGAAATTAAGTACATGTTTTTATATACCTACTAGCTGCCCGGTAAACGTTGTTTTGCCAATATCCACACACAGTCCAAACGGCTAAACGTAGGGACTTGAAATTATAAAAGAAAGTCGTGTTAATTACACCACTTATAACTTAAGAACGGCTGGACCTATTTGGCTGAAAATTGGTGGAGACGTAGCTTAGAACCGGGAGACGGACATAGGGTACTTTTTATCCCGATCCTGTGGGACGCTTTGCTATACAGTGGGTGTTGTAGTTTGTATAATTTACTGAAACTACGCGAATTTAATCGCGGGGCGTCCACTAGTACATATGTGTCAATTCATGGGGATTTCTGCCTACCTTAACGTAAAAGCCAGTGCACGCCCCTGAAGCTGAGATATACCAATCGCAGCACAAGAATAACAAGTTGGCCATCCTGATTAATTTTATTTTTTACTAGTTGTAACACTTATTTTGCCGTAGAAAGTTTTTTACCTCGTGTATTGGAATAAATACACATTTCAAACCTTCCCTGGAGGTGTGCATGCCACTGCTCAGCTTGTGTTGGGACCCTCGTTAGGTCAAATTACCGCTATCAATTAAAGATAGATAGATAGACATTTATTTATTTAGTACACATGAAATATGAGATACACAATGAAACATAACAACAAATAAAATAACAATAGGACATGAGTATAATACTGTGTACCGTGCTTCACGCAAAGAAAACACAAATACATGAAATTAAACACAAAATTGTAATAGGTAATTCGGTTGTATTCTTAAAAACATACTAACTTGTGAACTTGACCAGTTTGTTTATATTTGGCGTAGTACATTTGACGAGTTGTTTTTATTGTATTCGTACCTATATACCCGGTGGACATTATTATGTATATTTATACTTATGTATTTACTCTTATTATTTTAGTAGTAGGATAGAACATGCTCGACCGGATAGCGACACACACTACCCATTACACTATATGTATGTTCCGTTATATGTATGTTAGGTTACCTGGAAGAAATCGCTCTGAGCGATAAGGTCGCCATTTGGAATCTTACCATTGTTAATTTTACATTTTTTAATGTACAGTGTGCAATAAAGAGTTTATTCATTCATTCATTAAGTTACCACGGAAGACGTTCAGTGCGATTTCGCTTGTTACAATAAATCGCAGGACGTTATAACTTGTCTGTTTTATTCGTGGTGCGCTATGATAGTGAGGCTGGTGTGACTACCGCCCTTGGACGTAGTGGCTAAGGCTGTTCCGGGGGCCCCGGCAATAACGCGGGAGTGGTCACCGTGGGGTTTTAGTGGGTGCGAGTCCCACATAACCCCGCCGCTGTCCCCGTCAGCGGTGGGGTATCCATAACGGATTTCCCTACGATAAAAAAAGGTCTAAAAAACTACCGCATCTAGACAGAGATCATGTTTTTATTTTTTTAATTTATTCACTAAATTACACATTAGGTATTACATAAAATAAAATTCCGCCAAACTGCAGAACAGTTTGTTGGCAGATAAAAGGCTAGTTTAAAGTTAATACAATACGTAACTCACTGTTGAGCCGCGCGCATCAGTATTTAAACAAACAACCAATTGCGGGTAAGTAATTACGAAGTTAGGTATACAATAATTACAAAGTTGATTTAGTTTTACGATAGATAGATAGGTACTACATTATTACAATATCTTACGGACATAATTCTAGAAAATGCTCAATTTTTAAGTAGACATTTTAGATTTTGTTTGGAAACAGCATTGTTAATGATCCCCGATAATTCGTTATACAGTTTCGGCGTGAGATAGTCGAGTGTACGTTCGCCATAATATACTCAGAGGCACAATTAACCGCCCACTGACATTTTCCGATGTAACTTGTCATGTCGTCATAAAATGTTTCAATCTATCATAAACTACACACTTAACAAATTGTCATTCAACACCAGTGGCGTGCACACCATATAGGCAAAAAGACATTGCCTACCTTAATATTTTGCTACCCGATCGATATTAATAATAGAGTTGTTGCCAGATCTTTTTTTGTTGTACTCTCACGACACAGGCTGACGAAGGTCCTGTGTTTTAGGTATGGTATTTAGGTGTGATAGGTAAGGTACTTCGTAAAGACAAGTTATCTATACATAGGTGTCAATTCTTGGGGATTACTGCCTACCTTGTCATAAGAGCCATTGCACGCCACTGTTCAACACCGTAAACATTTAGTTATTATAAACAAAGTTATGCCACTTTAGCCGAGTGGGCGGTTAATTGTGCCTCTGAGTATAGTTACACACTTGTGGTACCACCATGCTCCGGGTTAAGGCCAATGTTGAGCACTTTGTCACCAGTTCGTGTCGTTCCTGGAGCGGCTGAGCCGCACCCTGAACATGGACGCGGTGACGGCGGACGCGGGGCTGGAGCTGCAGGCGGACTCGCTGCTGCACCGCGCCGAGCAGCTCGCCAGGCTCGAGAGCGACAAGCTTGTCGACAAGGTAACACCTAAATAAATCCTGCTATACGGAAAGAATCATGGCAGGTTTCATACATTACTTCGTTCCAGTAATTTAGACGCGTTTTTCATAGTTTGATGTTGTTTGTTGTCTAAAATAAGATTCTTTGTTTTACGTATTTTGAAAACACCGCATATTAAATTAATTTGAAAGTAAATATTTGGCTTAGTAAGTCTAAAATTCAAGGCATTTCGAGACTTCTGGCATTTTGACATTTGACTGACGCTGCCATTGTTTCAAATTCGGATAGGTTCTAGCATCAATGTGTCAAATGTATGTGTCAACGAGCGTCAATCAATGTCACAAATTGAACTGAGACGTTCAGAAACTATGACAAAGCTGATATTTTCAATAATTTAACGCAATTTATCCCGGTCTTTATATAAAATACAATACATGTAAATTCCTTGCATACAATCATTTAAATTTATACAGCATTAAAATCTTCTTTTTTACTGGAACGAAATCTGCCATTATTCTTTATGTCAAACATGTACAACGTTGTTAGTTCTCAGTGCAACAAATGCAGTCATAAGAATCGAACTAGTTCCGATGAATCATAACTGCATTTGTTGCACTGAGAACTGACAACGTTGTACAACGGGGGATTTTCTTTGACGTTTTTCTGACAGATTCGAGATGAGACAGACAGACAGACGGGCCCGTTGGTGTAGTGGTCAGCATCTCTGACTCCATTCCATAAGGTCGTGGGTTCGATTCCCACCGCTGACAGGTATTTAGGTGACGAGCTTTTAAGTACTTGTCGGCTGTGTCTGGGTGTTTTATTTATATAATATGTATGGTATGTATTTAAAGGAAAAAAAAAACGTATTTAAGTAAATTTCGTTGTCTGAATTCCGTAACACAAGTGCTGTAGCTACTTAACATGGGATGAAGGCATTGTGTGTGTTGTTATAAAATATTTATTTATTTATTTATTACTGTGAAACTTTGTTTGGAAAGTATGACAGTAATGACAGTTCTCTGCCCCAAAGTCAGTCAAAAAAAGGTCAAAGAAAATTTCGTCATAACAATGTGTGTGTAATTTTCGCACTATAATACACGTTTTAAACTTTTATTATAACGCCTCTTGGGTTCCAGATAGGTCATTTGGCATATGAAGTTATTTGTAATGGTACTCCTGAAAATGTTCTTATTTCACTGGCCCAAATCAGTAGTTCTCTGCTGATAAGGACCAGTGGTCAAGCTGCTTGAATCTCGAACAAGGTTCATGCGTTTGATTCCTGTTTCCCGGTACGGTTGTGAGATAATGCATTTTGTGTGTACCTAATCAATTTAACTGCATTAATACTTACTATGTATGTCTTTTTACGATTATTTTTTTAATGAGCGTCTGTGGTCCAGTTGGTCGGATCGTTGACTTGTAGCCGGAAGGTCCCGGGTTCGAGTCCGGCTACTGGACATGTACCAATGGGACTCTTTTTCAGAGCCTATGCACGCAACGCAACGCTTCGTTACGGTGAAAGGACTAACTCGTGAATGAAACCCGCACACCCAAAGGTGTGTGATCCTATAAACGGCGCTGGGCTCATCCCCGGTCACGTTGGATTAAATACGCTTGGTGAACCGTGGGGCATTTTGCTTTTAAAGCAAGTTCCTATTTACCCCGCTTTGGGAATAAAAGGCGTGAGTGTATACATATAATATATATAGTTATATATATATAGATATATATTTAAAAAAAACGTTCGTGTTCGAAGCTTATTTTTGTTGGTACTCAACGTTTCGACACACGCAAAATTATTTACAAATTTCATTGAAACAAATAATTTTGAAAGATTGCAGCCCTTCCGAGGTATGCAACTCTTACCTCACTTAAATGTTTTGTTAATATTAACGTTTCAAAAATACCTACATACATTACATTGGACGTGTAATTTCATGTGTATACACCCAGTTCAAAGCCAAGGTTACGTAATTAAACAGTAGTACAATTCTCGTATTTTCGTCGATACTAAAAAAGTCTCAACTTAGTCCAAACTCACTTGTTACTATCGTTCTCGTGTTACTATCGAATTTCAATAGTACGTCAAACGGCTTGGAATCGTCAAAGCGTATTCTCGTTAACAAACAAAACTAAAATTACTCTTCTCAAACAAACGGTATTCTGGTAATTCTCGAACTCGACTAAACTCGAGCGTAAGCTAAACCAAAACGTAAACGTGATCGAGCAAAAATACGAGAATTGCACTACAGGTCAGCGAATGTTACGAGATATTATTATACTTCAATAAGTAAGTAATTTAATTTAAGTAGCTAACTAATTGAGTAAAGCTTACAATGAGTAAGTAGGTAGTAGGAAACTGTTAGTGTCGAAGGCCGGGCGCGAGTGGGCCCGCGGGCGCGTCTTACCGCCATTTGCAATATGACAGTCGCAAATAGACTTGATTCGGTCACGTGTGTGTTGGAAATGGTGTGTTTCCAATGAGGAGTTTTCTAAAAAAAAAACAATCTGCCAAAGAGTTTTCTTTTCATTAACTCTTTGTGTACAATAATATCATATAGTTGGTGTCATTGTCACAGTCTATCGATAAAATAGTCAAAGTCGTGTCAAAATCTCATTAAAACAAGGGCCATAACATTTTAATGCTGTGTGGAACATTACACGGGAATAACAAATTGATCAAATAGGAGTCCTCTCCTTTACTTCTCACTCTCACTACATTATTTTTCATCACCAGCTCATTATTACACTAATTCCACTACATTAACAGAATAATTGCAGTGAAAAAATTATTTTGACAATGAGAAATAAAGAAGCCATTTGCTTTTCATCCCTTCCCGCGGAAAATACGAAAGACTGAAAGAATCTTCTTCTATGATTGTTCGTCTGCGGATTCGCTCTTTCATTTATTTTTTTTAATGAAAACTCTTCATTGGTCCCAGTTTTTTAGCCATTACGTGCCAAAAAAGCATTTTCGCATTGTATATTAGTATTTCAATTATTGGGTTAGTTTCCCTGGTGTTTTGACGAACCAAATACATAAAAGTGTGTGCTTAAATTTGTTCAAAAGCCTGTGGGGTGTGTAGTCACCATATTACGTATTTAAACTCACTCATAAACCCTAATGTGGTGAACAAAACTTTGGAGATATGATGACTCGGGCACGTAATTTGACAAAAAGAAATAAAAAATAAATATTAGGCGGTTGATGTCAAACACGGATAAAAACCATATACAAATAGAAATAAAAATTCATAAACATATAATATGTAGAAAAATTCGTGATTCCGTACATCGGTGTTTTAATTCCGTTATGGGTTATGAATTTCGGAATTTTGTGCGTAGGGATTTCCAATCTTATGCATGAATGATACGTACCCGTAGCCTCATATATGTCGCTTTGAATGTGGATATTTATAGGGTTTGGATGGACCAATAATATAATCCTTTATTTCCCTTAGGTCGCCTTTTTCACTGTGTGCAGGAAACAATACACCCTGCAGCCCTAGCAAGGGCGTCAAGAAAGACACGATATAGAGCAAATACGCGCTGTGATTGGCTGCTATGTCACACATCGTGCGACTCAGCTTGTTTCGACCAATCGCAGTGCCTGATATGTCTTGTCATGTCTTTCTTGGGCCGCTTTGCTAGGGGTTGATATTCTTATTTTAACATTTCAGAGAATAAGTTAGGTCACTAGTTTAAAATATGTTTCTCTAGTGGTGTAACAGATGGTGTGCAATCTACATACCCTGAAGTGTGCAGTAAGTAGTTGTGTGTTGTGCGTAGTTGCTGTATTACGGGTACTACGGCACGCTGCCTCGACTGCGACGTGAACGCTCCTTCCACGACCTACCCTACATTAAGGAAGTAAGAGTGCATGGCACAGTACATCCACTAAGTTTCAATAATATTCATCATTATTTGGTACAAGTTGGTGCCCAAAGTCGAAAGCACTACGTATACCAGCGGCGTGCACACCATATAGGCAAAAAGACACTGCCTACCTACTTTAGTATACACATCAAAAGTGTCTAGGGATCAAGTACATTTTAGAAGATTGCAATCAAGAATATATTTTACAAAAACTGACTTCATTCATAATTTATTCAAAATGTGGTGATGAGTCATTGATACAGGTATGGGGAATTAGGTTGGAGACCAATCCAGAAGATTAGATTTGATTTAAATAAATTAGATTTTTTTAGAGATAAAAATGTTTTTTATCCCGAGACACTTTTGATGTGTGTATTTTGGCTACCCGACCCAATAATAGAGTTATTGCTAGATCTTTTTTTGTTGTACTCACGACATAGGCCAGCGAAGGTCCTGTGTTTTGTGGGTGAGTAAATAGGCCTATATTTCGTAAAGACAAGATACACCCATACATAGGTGTCAATCCGTGAGGATTACTGCCTACCTTGTCGTAAAAGCCAGTGCACGCCACTGACGTATACTGTGTGTAGGTAAATGGACACCGAGCCATCTTACAGCGGTTCCCTATTTTATACCGAAACCTGATTCGCCGATTATTTCAAAGAAAACTATTAATCGATTACCATTTACGCGAACTTGGATTTACCATTTACGCGAACCAAACGTTTTGCGTCTACTTTCATAGTGCGAACCGCCAGGATTTGGAATGACTTGCCGGAGTCTTGTGTTTCCTGCGCAGTACAGTCTGAAGGTGTTCAAGTCGCGGGTGACCTAATGAACAAGTGTACTCCATCGTAGACCACATCGCTGCTTAACATCAGGCAGGATTGATTGATGACCACCGCTTAAACGCTTGTTCATTGTGATAAAAAAAAGAAAAAAGTAAATTACAAACATTATCAAATATAGAAGGTACATATAAACTGGGTAATACTTGAGTTATTGCATCGATCAAAAGTCTCTTCGTAGGAAGATCACATCGTCCAGTTGAGTAATGGATTAATTAGTTTACGTTGAAATAAAAATCTGCTATTCAGGTTTCGGGATAAAATGAGAAACCCTTATTCGGGGTCCATTCACAAGTAGTAGGTATGTTCTGCAGCAGTAGGTTAATCATTTTCTTTTTTAATCGTCATCCATCACAGCATCACATTTTGGCTCACATTCGACAAATAAAATAAAAAAAAAACAAAACAGAATTAACCTTTAACTTTTTTTAGAACATCGGCCTGAATTCTTTTGCTCTAAATCCATTGATCCATGACACGGTATTTACAAAAAAAAAACGGGAATCTATTTGTGTTGCGATAAAAAAAAATATATTTATTTACTTACTCACGTCAACCGGCACAGTTAAAAAACATTTTTCAAATTAAATCATTTCGATAAGGAATTAATAACACTGGCGCCACTTAAGCATGTGCACAGCATTTAATAATTGTCTGTCTACATAATATGTAAATCAAATGGAATTAACATAAATAAACTGACGCCTATAATCCTCATTGTGGGGCAGACAGAATTTTCGGAGGTGCGAAGGAAATTTTGTTTTTTATTTCTATACTAATGGAGAATTTTCTGTTTTCCTGACAGATTATCGGGCGGAGAACTGTCATTACTGTCATGTCGCAAATCTGTCAGAAAAACGTCAAAGAAAATTCCCCATTATATTAGCGTCTGTGGTACAGTTGGTCGGATACTTGACTTGTAATCGAGAGGTCGCGGGTTCGAAGTCCCATTTGTCTAGTAGCCGGCTAGACAAATGGGACTTTTTTTCAGATAGCCTATGTACGCAATGCAACTCTTGTACGGTGAAGGACAACATCGTGATGAAACCCGCACACCACAAGGTGTGTGAACTCTATAACGGTGATGGGCTCACTTCCTGTCACGTTGGGTTAAATACGCTTGGTTAACCGTGGGCATTTGCTCTGCCTACTAGATTTTGGGATTAAAAGGCGTGAAGTGTATTTATTTTTTTTACTAATTATTGGGATGGTTTTATTTTTGAATAAACTCAAAAACGAATAGACAGATTTCTATAATTCTTTCACCATTTGAAAGCTTTATTAGGTATCCCTGAGAAACATCATACTAACATCTACTTAAACAAATATTAGTATAAATAATAAATAAATTAGGAAAAATAATATTATTTCAACTCGAAAAATGACTTGCATTTAATTATCTAGCTACTTACCTAATGATAATTATATTAACGTAAGGGACAATCACTATGAGCAATATAGAGGTAAGTAATCAAAATATAAAATAGCTGTAGTGACTAATGAGCTATGATAATTAATTATTAAAAACCTCCAAGTGTCTATCTATACGTATTTATCCAACAAATAACGACTAATTTTCACGGTCCGACACATAAACGAAATATTCAGTTTCCTTTCTTCGATTAAAATTTTATTTGCAAATCCTATATTAGAATATCATACATAAAAAAACCCCGATTTTAAATGTTCGTGTCGTGGATTTTATACCTCACTTAAAAAAAAATATATAAACTCGACTTTTTATCCTCACTTTCAAACCATTATAACTTTATAAAAAAACAAATTTTCAAAAAAACAGATTTTATATTCGCACAGTTAGAACAAAAGTGACACAAAACAAAATTTGTCATTTTATGAAATTGAATCATAACATAAAAGATACCAAACCTAAATTACAAATACGGCATGTTTCGAATTGGGTCCTTTTTAACCGACTTCGAAAAATGAGGAGGTTCTCTATTTGTCTGTATTATTTTTGTATGTTTGTTACCTCAGAACTTTCACCTGGGTGAACCGATTTGGATGTTTTTTTAGTTTTTAGAATGAAACGAGACAACGATATCAAGAAGAGTGCACGAGTTAGAATAAATATCTTCTGTCCCTTACTGCGTATCAGGGTAAATCTGCCTCTATAACGTAGGTTCGTGGGTTCGATACATAGAACCAGAAAGTTCAGCTTCGCCAAGCTGAACTTTATCTATGACTAGAACTACGCGAATTAAATCCCTGGGCGTACAAAACTATGTATAAATTTGTTTCTTTCTACCTTTACACAAAAAAAAAGTTATTTGTTACTAATCTTTTCGATCATTCGTAAAGCCATTTTCGACCGCAGGCATTCCTTTGTCGGCAATTTACCGTCATTAGGCGACTACGTACATTCGTATTATTTATTTATTTATTAATCACTTTTACCGGCAAGAGGTTTGTCCTCCCTAAGGTTGTCATTCATTATCATTCACTGACACTTTACAATCTGTTTAATCACCTCAATATTTTATTGTACGGTATTGACTAATTTAACCCGCACACCACAAGGTGTGTGGACCCTATAACGGCGTTGGGTTCACCCCCTGTCACGTTGGGTTAAAATATAAGCTTGGTGAACCGTGGGTATTTGCTTTAGCAAGTGCCTTTGCTGCTCTGAGCTTCAAAACTAGATTTCCGATACATGAAGCATAAAAGCTGTTCCTGACTCCTTTGTAGTAGCAGGTTGGACAAACGGAACGCAAGATTCTGGATAGTGAAAAGCGTTAGGCTACATAATTAATTACTTAAGCATAAAATAGTCAGCATTCATTGGCACATAATTATAAGAAATACCACAACCGAAAAAACACATTAATGCTTTTAAAAAACAATGCATTTTTAATAAGCTTTTATCACTGTCAAATAAAAAAGTAGTAAAAGAATGGATTAGTTGAACAACCCTGTTTAAATTATTCAATAATTAAGTAAAGTGGCTTAAAATTTTCCACAAATCTTCGCATTTCCACTAAATCATTAATTAGCAGATGACATAAGTAGTTAGAGAAATGGACATCCGCTGCGTCTTGAACACAATTTTGATTGCAAACTTATCTCTCTAGTTAATTAACAGTAGCTATTAGGTACATCATGTAGCTTTGTTGTATTGTGTAGTGAAATGTAACGTTAATGTGTACAGGTTACCCGTAAGTATGGTCTGTTTTCTGGTGAAAACCTCCAGATATTATGCGCTGTTATGTTCAGATATTATGTGACATGTTCAGCGCTTGGATTCAGTTCATTGGATTTTAAAAGAAAAACCGACCAAAGAATTGAGGTTTTGTGTCAACTTGGGATGGAGGCGCTGTATTTGATGTATTTTTGTAGCATTATAGTCAAACCTGCTTAGTTGTAGGCCACATGTAATTCCTACCTACTATTTATTTATTTATTTATTTATTATTAACATTTAACTATTCTTACAGGTAAGCCCTAATACAATAGTTAAGAGTAGGTAACATAACAATATTTAATCACTAATTACGACAAGTAAATAACATATAAAAAATAAAATTTGATAAACATTATAAACAGTAGAAAATAAAATCAAACATAATATCAAAAATAAACATAAACAACTTAAAAAAAAAAAAAAAAAAAAAAAAAAAAAAAAAACTACTACTACTAAACTACTACTATACTATAATATGAATAAAGGTACCTAGTCGGTATGTTCAATGTCTGCCCCTTTTTTGCTTTTGCCCACTAATTGTGAACCTCTTATTAGATTAGCCGTCTTTAAGAAATTCTTAGTATTTGCTCGTACTTTGTCCCCCCCTTCGAAGCTTGCCCCTTGTCTTATTTCTAAAATTTATGTAAATCATTGGACCTAAGGAAATAGAACTTCTTTGATAACCTCCTTAGTGTTACAGTTAGTGCCTTCATACATAAGAAAATTTGGGATCTTGGATTAAAATGTTTTACATAAAAGTTGGAAATCAAACAAGGGGGCAAACTCCGAAAGGGAGAAAAGTACGAGCAAAACTTAAGTATTTCCTAAAAGTGGGCTAATATGTACAAATTACACGAGGTTCACACTTAGTGGGCAACTGAGGAGTCTTCGTAATGTGGTCGTCATGCCCCAGAAGGGGGAGAGTTGGCAACAAAACAGGGACGGATAAAGATAATTTGTATGGAGTCAAGAAACGTGTGCGTTGAAAAGAGGCAAAAGCAAGTAGATGCGCACGTCTCCAGAGAATGGCCCGTACGCCGAGAGGCAGGAAGGGCTTGGGTGGTGGTGGGATTATCCCTGTTTTTACTTAGTGGGCAACACCGAACAGACCTAAGTAGCACTAGATACAAACACATGACCAGTTGAAATACTTGGATGATCCAGAAGATAATCTAAATAACAAATGTACATCGCGCAGACGGCGGTGGTGTACCAGCTCCAGCGGCGGATCCGTATCCTGCGGGAGCAGCTGCAGCGCAAAGACCTGCACCTGGACCTGCTGCGGCGGAAGCTCGTCGTGCAGGTCGGTAACGTTGATGGATACACACACACACACACACACACACACACACACACACACACACACACACACAACACACACACACTCTCTCACACACTCTCACTCACACACACACACACACACATTTGTTGCATTTATAGAGACATCTTGTGACGTGTAAAGACTTTTTCGAGATGGTACATGAATTATGGCCCTGGCCATATTAGCCGTAGAACCGATGCCCGTTGGGGAAAACGAGTTCTCGAGTGTAGATCGCGTCTCGGCAAACGGAGTGTAGGACGCCCTCAGGCAAGGTGGACTGATGATCTACGCAAGATGGCTGGCAGAAGCTGGACGCGAGAAGCCGAAAACAGATCACAGTGGCGTGCAATTGGAGAGGCCTATGTCCAGCAGTGGACAAGTATGGGCTGATGATGATGGATGATGAACAAGGACTCAGTTCTGGTGTTGGTTGTTAAAGATTGGAGGTAGTAAATGGATCAGTCTGTTGGTTTAAAAAGTTGGAGCATTAGTAAATGGATTCCAGTCTGAGTTGGTTGTTAAAGAGTTGGAGATAGGTTAAATGGATCAGCCTGGTTGGTTTGTTAAAAAAGTTGGAGATAGATAAATGGATCAGTCTGGTTGGTTGTTAAAGGTTGGAGTAGTAAATGGATCAGTCTGGTTGGTTGTTAAAAAGTTGGAGATAGTAAATGGAGCAGTCTGGTTGGTTAGTTTAAAGAGTTGAAGGTAGTAAATGGATCAGTCTGGTTGGTGTAAAGAGTTGGAGATAGTAAATGGATCAGTCTGGTTGGTTGTTAAAAAGTTGGAGATAGTAAATGGATCAGTCTGGTTGGTTGTTAAAGAGTTGGAGATAGTAAATGGATCAGCCTGGTTGGTTGTTAAAAAGTTGGAGATAGTAAATGGATCAGTCTGGTTGGTTGTTAAAGAGTTGGAGATAGTAAATGGATCAGTCTGGTTGGTTGTTAAAAAGTTGGAGATAGTAAATGGATCAGTCTGGTTGGTTGTTAAAGAGTTGGAGGTAGTAAATGGATCAGTCTGGTTGGTTGTTAAAGAGTTGGAGATAGTAAATGGATCATTCTGGTTGGTTGTTAAAGAGTTGGAGATAGTAAATGGATCAGTCTGGTTGGTTGTTAAAGAGTTGGAGATAGTAAATGGATCAGTCTGGTTGGTTGTTATAGAGTTGGGGATAGTAAATGGATCAGTCTGGTTGGTTGCTAAAGAGTTGGAGGTAGTAAATGGATCAGTCTGGTTGGTTGTTAAAGAGTTGGAGATAGTAAATGGATCAGTCTGGTTGGTTGTTAAAGAGTTGGAGATAGTAAATGAAACAGTCTGGTTGGTTTGAGTAGACAAAATGAACGTTGATATAAGTATAAGTAGCAGACTGGCAGCGTGTCAAAAGAGACACGACATAGAATAAATGCGTACTCTGATTGGCTGTTAAGTCACAACAAATCGCAGTGCGTTATATATATTGTCTCTTCTTTCTTACAGCTCTTTGCTAGGGGGCTGTAGGTGGTAACATGGTACGCAATAGACTGAAACGTTATTTGTTCCATTTTCGTTTCAGTAATGCCTCCATACAAAATGTCACGCATTTGTCGTAGAAATAGGAATGCAAATATGTCATGTCACGTGAAATTTTCTTCCCTTCTGTCGATGCTTTGCAAAAACATATTTTTTTGGAAAACATAGGATGTCTACATACAGTACGACTTTTATACCAGGAGGAAGGCGGTCGTGCTCGCGCCGTGCTGGCGGCGGAGCGCGACGAGGCAGCCGCGCGCGGCGGCAAGGCGGCGCGCCACGCGGAGCGCCTCGCCGCGCAGCTGCGCGACGCGCGCGCTCAGATCACGGACCTCGTCGCGCAGCTTGGTGGTGCTGCTGAGTATAAGGTAGTTTATTCAGTGATAATCCCACCACCACCCAAGCCCTACCTGCCTCTCGGCGTACGGGCCATTCTCTGGAGACGTGCGCATCTACTTGCTTTTGCCTCTTTTCAACGCACACGTTTTCTTGACTGCATACAAATTATCTTTATCCGTCCCTGTTTTGTTGCCAACTCTCCCCCTTCTGGGGCATGACGACCACATTACGGAGACTTCGCGTCGGGTCCTCGTCGTACGTATCGTGAGTATAAGGTAGTCCGAAAACTTCCAGCCTGACAAGTGTCGTGTAACTTAAGTTGATGTAAATTTATTATAGCATAGTTTGAAACTAATTAGTGTGGCAAGGAGAGCCATTGCGCAAATTAACTTTTCTAGCAAGAGCTTGTTTACTTCAGTGATAAAATGCAATCACATAGCGTTCAATATTCATAGCCAAATGTTCTGCCTTTTTACCATTATGTAATACACTTCACGCCTTTTAATCCCAAAGCGGGGTAGGCAGAGGCACTTGTTAAAGCAAATGCCCATGGTACACCAAGCGTATTTAACCCAACGTGACAAGGAGTGAGCCCATCGCCGTTATAGGATACACACACCTTGTGGTGTGCGGGTTTCATCACGATGTTGTCCTTCACCGTACGAGCGTTGCGTTGCGTACATAGGCTCTGAAAAAGAGTCCCATTGGTACACGTTCAATAGCCGGACTTGAACCCGCGACCTCCCGGTTACAAGTCAAGTATCTGACCAACTTGACCACAGACGCTCTTGATATAAGTATTTAAAGGATAGTATTTGAACGTGCATCAAAAAAGTCTAACCTAACCAACTAAAATAATAAACTGTACATCAAAATTACTAACTTGCACACCTAATTGCCATTCTGATGATAACTTTGGCTTTTTAAGTGTGCAAGTTAGTAATTTTGATGTACAGTTTATTATTATCCGTATTTAAACAACGAACTTCATCAGATAACATCCCTGGAGCGCGCTCGCAAGATAGAAGAGCTGGAGAAGCGGCTGGAGGAGTCGGAGGCAGCGCGCATCAGGCTGGAGCGCAAGTTCCTGTCGGCGAAGGACGCGTCGAGCGTGTCGGGGGCCGCGCGCGCCGCCGCCGAGCGCCGCGCCGCCGCCGCCGCCGCGGACCTCGCCGACGCGCGACGCCGCGAGGCCCAGCTGCTTAGCTTCAGGTACCTATGGAAGCTGTACGAAGTACATTGAACCCGACTAGGCCTAGTCAGCAGTTAGCGCGCTAGCAGAGTTTTCTTATATATGCGTATTGACATTGCATTATTGGACATCAGTTTCATACGCTTCGTAAACTGTTTTTTTTATTGACGAGGGAGAAATCCTCATGGACACCCCGCCGCTATAAGGACAGCGACGGGGTAGGGTCAGACTTCAACTGACTGATAGCCTTCATTTATCGCTGGTGCTGGGTTGATCCTGAGCACCCAGATGCCTACCTAACTCTCTTGCGTAAAAGGCAATTACAGTCTTGCGGCGTTCTGAACAAAACGCTCACGACCCCAACAGGAGTTCAGTGGCGAAGCTGCTGGGCGTGGTGTCAGCGGGCGCGGTGTCGGACCTGGAGCTGGTGTCGCGGCTGCGGCGCGTGATAGACGCGCACCGCGACTTCACCGTGGTGTCGCGCCGCTACGAGTCGCCCGCGCGCTCGCCGCCGCCACCCGACCGCGCAGCCACCAGGACGCCCGACAGGTGAGCGAGCTCCACGACAAAACAATCTTCTTATTTCTATATCGTCTTTAGTTTAATAACTATGTGGGATCCAAGACAGAAGGCTAGGCCCCCCCGGGATCTAGCCCAGTCGTCGCTGATTGAGCTCTTGTCTATTCTGGATCCCGCTGTAGATCCTGGCTCTAACAGGAATCACAGTGGTGGGAAAGTGGGTGGGAATATCCCGGAATTTATAAAAAAAAAACAAAAACAAAACAATCCCGAAAAGCGCATGGTCCGGTTGCCGTCGAGTGTACTCTGAGTGCCCAGGACCCGCCTAGAGATAGCTGAAGGCCATCCGCAGCCCAGTGGCGTGCACTGGCTTTTACGACAAGGTAGGCAGTAATTCCCAAGAATTGACACCTATGTAAAGGTCCTAACCTACCTGTCTACTCACCCATTAAACACAGGACCTTCGGTTAGTCTATGTCGTGAGTACAACATAAAAAAGATCTAGCGATAACTCTATTGTTAGGTCGGGTGGCCAAATTTCTAAGGTAGGCAGTGTCTTTTTGCCTATTTGGTGTGCACGCCACTGCTGCAGCCCTAGCAAGCCCGTCAAGAAAATGAAGAACAAATGCGCGCCATGATTGGCTGGTATGTCACACAGCGTGCAACTAAGCTTGTTTCAACCAATCGCAGTGCCTGATATGGCTTGTCATGTCTTTCTTGGAGCGCGTTGCTAGGCCTGCTGGAGGTTTTTGGTAAGTATGATTCTGACATTGCCCTGTCGCATCCGCCACAATCTTCAACAAAAAAAGGAAAAAATATAATTTTCAGAAAGAAGTAGGTGATTAATGCTGATGTGTTCCCATTGATGATGATCCCTAGAAAATAATCTTATTGATTACAAAAAATATCGTTTTCGATTAACAATAGAAAATTATCTGGTCTGTGTTTTCTCGGAGTTTCTCAACGCGATTCGAATTAGATATGACGAAATCCGCAGAAGAACCAAAATCAGGGACATGGCCCGCCGGGTCTCAGAGCTGAAGTGGCAATGAGCAAGGTACATATCTCATAGAACCGATGACCGAAAGGGTCATACAGTTCTGGAGAAGCGGCTGATCTGGTTAAGATGGCGGGTACACATTCTTAGAGAAAGGCAATACGATACCAATTGTTGTGGCGCGCCTTTAGCGAGGCCTCTATCCAGCAGTGGATGTCAATGGGCCGACATGATGATGTTTTTTGTTTGAAATTGTTACGACAACTGATGAGCACAATGTTTGATCATTGACTTAGAGATAGCTAAAATAATTTGATAAAAAACCGATTCGAACCGATAAACATTAAAATTTATCAGTCGCACAAACTACTCTGTGGTCTCAAAACAATTCGATCAACATAGTTATCATCATATACAGGGTTACAGGAAAAGTCGTGCTAGATCGGTAGGGTGTTTCATAGTGAAATAATGCCTCAAACTGCTTCCGGTGTGGCATGCATAGCGCATGTAATAAAATACAGAAGCGACAAAGCGGACCAGCCGCGCTGCCGCGCTACTTGTTTGGTGTGTCAGGTCAGTATGGCGGCCATAGTAATACAGCGCCGATGACCCGCGCTGCTGTAGCGACGGGAGCATCGCGGGTGTGTCGTGCTTCCTTCATACATTTCCCTGAATGACAAACATCGCGGGTCCGCGCTGCTCCCGCGCCGCGCACGCCCCGCTTTTGGTGTGCCGGAGGCATAAGTCACAAATGACGAGTACTCCACGCCCTTAACGGATCTAGCGCGACGTTTCCTGTAACACTATATTCGTGTACCCTATAACGGCGATGGGCTCACCCCCTGTCACGTTGGGTTAAAAACGCTCGGTGAACCGTGGGTACTTAGCAAGTGCCTACCCCTCTTTGGGATTAAAGGCGTGAAGTGTATTTTTTTTTTTACTATATTCGTGTCCCGTTCCCGTGTCCACCAGGTCCCTCCGCTACGACGACTCCGGGTACGCGGACCCCGGCTTCGAGCTGGATGACGAGCTGTACAAGCCGCGCCTGTGACGTCACCGCACCTCCTCCACTCGATGCCATGTCGCTCCATCACCTACACATTCACCCCCACCCGGACAGTAAACGGCTGTACTACCATTGTAAAAAGAAAAAGAAAAGGCGTCACATCCACGTTAAGAAAATTCATTTATTTTCGCAACATAGACATCTTGAGCATTCAAACAGTTGGAGTAATAACTACATAACCCATTAATGCCCAGAAATACTAACCCTTTAATTGATTTTGACTTTTATTACCAAGTAATAAAGTTTAAAATGACTTGTCATTCTCCCGAGTACAGTGGGTGCTAATGGGTTAATTAGGTAATAGTTTCAAATAATAATTTACAAGACCTAACTACAAACAAATTGACATCGTTTGCTGATAAGAGTGTAAGGTGCTCATTATCTCTTTTGTTATTAGTCTCAGGATTATGCCTATGCGGTGCACGCCCTCAGCGCGGGGAGCGCGGGGGGTCGGACACACCACGCAGGCCCTGATGTGTATGACGTTCATCAAGCCTTGTGTTATACTACTGTATATCTTTTTTCAATGAAACGCGCGCAGAAATTATAACTCAATGTTGTTCACCGGGTATATAGGCGCGAATATATAATCAAAGACAAGCTCGAGCTTACCTATGTTTTTTTACACGACTTTTCGACGCAGTTGCGTGCGTGGTTGTCACGAGTGGCTTGAGCTTTAGTGCAATTCTCGTATTTTCGCCGATGCTAAAAAAGTCTCAACTTAGTGCAAACTCACTTGTTACTATCGTTCTCGTGTTACTATCGAATTTCAATAGTACGTCAAACGGCTCGGAATCGTCAAAGCGTATTCTCGTAAACAAACAAAATTAAAATTACTCTTCTCAAACAAACGGTATTCTGGTAATTTTTGAACTCGATTAAACTCGAGCGTAAGCTAAACCAAAACGTAATCGTGATCGAGCAAAAATACGAGAATGGGGATTGTTCATAATTTTCTCAAGATGTCCAATTCGAAAACCATTTCGAGGAATAGCCTTAATTAACCATTATCAAGAATCAGATTTACAAAATCTTCATGGATTGAAATTATTGTCAACTTTTAAGTTAAACTTTTATTTGAAGACTATGACGTCATAGCTCAGCCCATAGGAATGTATTCCAAAGCAAAAAAGTAACTGAAGTGCCAAGTCTGATTGAAGTTTGTCGTATGACAGCTGTGACAGAAGGGAGTAACAAAACAAACTGCAAATATTTTGAAAACCTACCTATTTTATTCGGTTCTTGTTTACGTAATATTATATAGGTTGACAGTCACTGTCATTTTATAGATGTGTCATTCATGTTATTTTTTTCTGGCTACGATGACGGTGTTCTTTCAACGCAATGATGACGTATTTCCGGTCTAAACTTTAAAAATTAATTAAAATGTAATTAGACAATTTTATACAAAAATATTCAATTTAGTTTCTTAAAATGGTCTATATTTTCAGAAAATACTGTAAAAAACACCACTTAAAAAATGTGAACAATCCCCATTGCACTACTTGTCTTTGATTATATTCGCGCCTATATAGCCGGTGAACAATATTGAATTACTGTATATCTGTCTGTAGCACTTATAACGAAGGAGAAAAAAACTGTTTGATTTGTAAATAAAAATTTCTAAATAAAATATGTAATCCACCTTCTTCCGATATTATTTATTCAGATTGATTCACTAGCTGATCCCGCAAACGTATGTTTTGCCAAACATTACTAGCTTTCCGCCCGCGGCTTCGCCCGCGTGGACTTCGGTTGTATTGCGGTATAAAGGACAACTATAAGAAAACTTATCATTCCTACAGAAAAATCTAAGTTTCCCTCGGGAATATATTTTTTTTTCGGGATAAAAAGTACCCTATTATTTAATCCGGAACAAACAAACCAAGTCACTTTAAGATTTATAATATTAAGTAAGGATTAATAACAGTGATTCTCTGATATTATACGCATGTATTACATATAAACCTTCCTCAAGAATCACCCTAGCTACTTAAGAAAACCGCATCAAAATCTGTTACTTAGCTTTAAAGATCTAGGCATACATAGGGCCAGATAGCAGAAGGCCACTTTGTTTTATACTATGTATGGATTAACAGTGTTTCTCTGCTATTATATGCATGTATTATACATATATACCTTCCTCAAGAATCACTCTGTCTACTAAAGAAAAGCGCATCAAAATCTGTTACCTACTTAGTGTTAAAGATACATAGGGACAGACGGCGGGAGGCGACTTTGTTTTATACTAATATATACAAATAAAAATACAAAATGTTTATTGCGTTCTAAGTGTACAGTTAAGTTCTTATAATATAGGTTTAGTTACAACTTAAAAGTTATTTTCTGACATTGCAATGTTTAAGGTACCTAGTAGAAGCTGCAGACAGGCACCTCTTCAGGTCCACGTCTGCAGCCTCCACCAGCCACCCACTTAGTTACTTCTATTATTTTAGGAACTTTAAATATTTTTATTACTAGGTACATCTGCTGCTGCCTTGGAATTGAAAGGCGTTAAGTGTATTTTTATTTTTATTATACACACATCAAAAGTGTCTAGGGATCAAGTACATTTTAGAAGATTGCAATCAATAATATTTTACAAAAACTGAATTCATTCATAATTTATTCAAAATGTGGTGATAAGTCATTGATACAGGCATGAATTAGGTAGGAGACCAATCCAGAAGATTAGATTTGATTTAAATAAATTAGTTTTTTCAGAGCTAAAAATACTTTTGATGTGTGTATTTTATTTAAGTATTGTGTATTGATGACCTGATTTATAAATATGATATTCCCCGTATAAACCCAGAATTTATGTTGTATCCCATTTAATACACGTGTGAATAATTTATGTGCCTTGCCTACTGTAGGTACAATGTAGAATTTGAAATGTAGGTAAAATATTTTGTAGAATATAGTAACATTTAATATATTAGTGCAAAAATAAGTACCTAAAACAGACATATCATCTTCCTCTAAAATATATTTATTTAAACAATTTGGACCAATTTTAAAGGAAAAATGTATTTACAAAGAAAAAATGTACCAATACCTAATCGACAGCAATTTATGTTTCATATACAGTTGTTTTTTTGTATTTTTGTTTTTTTTTTGTATAGATACTAATTTACTAAATGTTTATAAGTGTTGTTTTTTACCTAAAAATATTTTTTTTTTTCTTAATTAATACCGCGAATAGCTAAATGTTGATACACATTTTGTAAACTAACCGCGTTTTTTCATTTATACACTTGAAACTCGATAAACTTAGAGACCCTTTGGGGACATTCCTGCACCCGTGACTACCAGTAGTGGGGATAAGGTGAATTTGATATTTCTGGGCCTGCCAGTCCTTTGCACTGACATTTTCCGATGTAACTTCATAAATTCATTATTGCATGATTTTTTCACTTGAGGGTATCTTAAAAAAAAGGTCATAAAATGTTTCAATCTATCATACACTACTCACTTAACAAATTGTCATTCAACACCATAAGCATTTAGTTATTATAAACAAAGTTATGCCACTTTAGCCGAGTGGGCGGTTAATTGTGCCTCTGAGTATATAAGAAAGGTTATTTTAAGAAAGGTTCGTTTGTTGTAGATCTTTCCCCCTTACCAATAAACGCGTTGTCACTTATACAACGGTTATTACAGGTCTACTTGAACTGGTTATTCCGTATTTGACATACAACTGACAAGTTAAGTTGAGCTTTGTGTATCTTCGAAACAGCAATTCCGCCATTATTAGTAAGGCCCTTAGTTTGCAGTCAGTTGACAGTATAAGGTGAAAACAGTGCCTTTGCATATTGATTCGAGTACTAGCTAACCAATAACTACGTTATTTTGCCAATAATATGCATCATTAACAGTGTTTCCCTGCCTTTATATCCAAGTATAAGCTTCTACCCCCCTTTTTACCAACTTAGGGGACGTATACGAAGAAATGGCGTAACATTGTATTTATTTTCATGGGAATACCTGCTTTATTAGTTCGGATTATTCTAGTAATAAAGCAATATTCCCATGAAAATAAATACAAAGTTATGCCCTTTCTGCGTATGCCCTGACTGCGTTCTGGGAGTTGATGACTCAATGATGAATGTATCAGCCAGGACTTTTAATCTTATCTTCTATATATATAAAAATCAATGCCACCTAGTATATGTATATAAATAATGTCTTCCCACATTCACAAACTTATAGCAGAAAATGTTTAACTACATAAATTACTACATCTACTAAAAATATTAATGTCTTCAAAAGCTGTTCGATAGAAATGTTTTAACAAGCACAATGCATGTAGCAAATCTACCTAACAATACTAGTACTATTAATTTACTGTTTTTAATGTACAAAAGTATATAAAAAGTATTAAAATTGAAAAAAGTAAGTACTCATAGCAACACACAAACACATTGTACCTATTAATTAACTAGTAAACCATATAGGTACCTAGTTGTTAGATTGTGTTATAGTATTAAAAGTCCATCATAAAATGACGTTTCATTTTCTCAATTTTTATCCTAAACCTATCCTATACGCTCTTGGCATTATTATAAAACGTGGTTCTCAAATAATATCTTATTTCTTTTGGACAGTAAAGCTTAAAGCAGTTAAGGCTGATTTTTTTAAATATTTATTTAATAAAAGTTATTCTTAATACTTGCAGAATAGTTCGAAATTTTTTTCAAGCCACCAGGACCTTCATACTCACACTCATTCATCAATCATTAATATGTCTATCACCAATCAATCTCCACCCAGTTAAGTACAAATAAAATAAAAATTGTTATTGGCTTGGCTAGAAGCCCGTCAATAGCAAAACGTCCGGCTTAAAACCGTGTATCTCTAAAAGAAAAATTAAAA
>SJJU01007116.1:0-11141 GCA_012932125.1 Conopomorpha cramerella
AGTTTTAATATACATATTTCGTTGTCTGAATTCCGGCTAAGGCACGTGAGCCACTTAACATGGGATGAAGGCAATGTGTGTGTTGTTGTAATATTATACATACAGACGAATTGAGAACCTCCTCCTTCTCTTATTTGAAGTCGGTTAAAAAATTTATAAAAAAAATATTTATAACACGACTTTATTTTGTATTTTCAGAGCCTGGTACTATTGCAAAGCGTGTCACGAAGACATAAAGGACGAGACCCTGATCAAGAAGTGCAAATGCAAAAATTGTAAGATATTTTTTTTCCAATCTCTCGTTTTCTTAACCCTATGATGTTTCAAATAGAAATAGTTATCTATATATTTGTCAGGTGCAAAAAACGTAACTAATGATAACGTGTTAACAATTATGTACCTACAGTGTTAATATTCTGTGACATTCTTTCTGGAACAATATGGTATGTTTTTCTTACATTTCACGAGCTGTGTCCTGTCTCCTCAGATGAAACACTATCCCCTATTTTACTGCAATACTAGAAGAGATTAATCACAAAACACACAGTTCCTGGTACACAAAGCAAATGATGTTATTGTTATTTGAAGTTTACACAGTTTTTGTTTGTTTTTTTTTTATGTAGCCTAAGTAACATGTGAGATATTAACCGGTTATTCGGCTAAAATTTTAGTGACCGCGCACCAGCGGAAGGTCGGAGCAGATTTAGGTAATTTGCACAAACACCTAACCTCACAAATTGACGTTTTTTTTTTATTATATCCAATTATCATTTTTCTTTTTCGTGTCTATACTATATTATTATATATATGATTTGAGTTGCTTTAGTGATGTTGCGTCCTTATATCTCACAGACTGGTAGGAATGCAAAGCATTCCCCAATGCCCGTGCTCGTTGACACCCTTTTAGAACTCATTGTGTTGTCTGCTCGTTCGCCGATAACTTTTGTCACGTTGAGCACTTTCTTGACACTTCTTTGCCTATGACATTGTTATGGCGCTCTTTTCTCTCATTTGATTACAAACAAAAAAAAAACAAATATTCGGTGCATCATATTATTACAATCCACCAATGACCGATTGGCCAGCGATTTACGAAAGAGGATTATCATCAAAAAGTATTATTTAAAAAAAAAAAAGAACCCACTGGTGCGAATCGAGTTACTATGATGCACTGTGGATACCAGCACAGACATGATGCATGAAAGAATATTATAATTACTAAGTAGTAGAGTTATTTTATTATGAATATTGCAGAAACAGAAGTTGCACCACAGTCACCGTATTATGGTCACTATTTTATTATTTCCCCATGTGTTTTATAGTTTGTTTCACACACGTAACCACCAATCCACGAAAGCATGTCTCAGAAACATCGGAGTGTGACAAACACAACTGCTTAACAGTATTTTATTTATATATTATATATATATAAAGAGTGGGCCTTAAAATGAACACAAAAACTTTAGACAGCAGTTCTAGCTTAGTATGTCGCTATATTTTACTGAGGTTACTAACACAATTATTATATTGTTGTTAAAAAAGAAACAAATTAACCTATAAAAAAATAAAAACACTATAGCTATCCACCAATCACGATCATCGTTTTTTTTTTTGGTAAATTCGATAAACTAGTGTTGTTAGAATGAGGCATAAAGTTGCAAGCGTTTAGGGTCGTGTTCTGTCATCTATGTGTCAGTTGTTTGGATTTTTACAGATGTCGGAATGATGATGATGCAGTCTGGGATGGTGAAACAAAATCTTAATACGTATAGAAGTTTACTCGACGGTACGGGGGCCGACAGAGCCCGTTGACATTCACGTACCTTACCAACACGTTTAGTTTGTTTGCATCAACTAACCATTGCTCATGATTATGTGAAATTATTACTTTTGGGCTAAGAATCGAGTACTGATCATTCACAGTTTGATTTCAAGTGACACGCAGAGCTAGTTTTTCTTTAGTGCAGCAATGCTACTTCACAACGCAATAATACCTATTAAATACACAACTCGGTACTTAGCTGTTGACTGTACCTTCCTACATCTAGTGCAGTATATAATCACGTAGGTAAACAATGGACTAGGGTTGTGGTTTTTAGGGTGTCGGTTCTTGAAAATGGTATTGGCTGTTATGAAGCTTGAACTCGCTGCATTTTGTCGACAAATTATCTGTATATTTTTTTTTTATTATAAACAGCGTAGTGTGAACAGAGCTTTAGCGTCTTGTTATGTCGTCGGGCGGAAGGCGCGCTTGGATCAATGTTTCTGCTCGGAGCGTATCAATTATATATCTATCTATATATATAATTTGCATCCCTATTAATTGGTGTATACCCATATAAAGAAGATAGTTATAAATAAAACACATTTCACTAACAAGTTTTTATAAAATGTTTCTCGGTTCAGTGGCAACGTTCAGGAAGGGCGTACGCGCCGTACAGATGGTTGGGCGGGCAAGTACGTAATATATACATATAAAAAACTGTTTTACTGTTGTGACTGTTTTATATAACGTGCCGTGTGGTATGAACACCCACAGATAGCCGGCAAAAATGATATTTCGTCTGTCGTTAAATGTCTTGTATATCGTTTTTTGTGCATATAATATATTATATTATTATTATTATTATCGTCGAATAGATAATGCCTGTGGTAATTAGCACACAGGCGATTAATGTGTTCTTTGTTTCGGTGTTGTAACGACTATTATGTAACTACATTTTGTACACTAACTCTATTTATTATTAGGATTGTCTCGTTATTATACCCTATTATTAATTGCCTCTATAGGATACCCCAAATTTTGATGTTGTGGTTAGTGATATAACTAAAACTGAGTTTCGTACTTACGCTTTCAAAATATTTAATTATGTTGATGTTCTTGTACAGCTAAGGGAATGCATTTTAGATGAGAACAACAGTAATGTACACGACGTGGAATCTTTATGAGCAAGTGTGTTTATAAAATGCCGGTATAAACGTTTTTCTTTAGTGTTAGTTCTCTATCGAGAAATTTTTCGTAAATTCCGCGAGATTTTCATTTAACCCTATTCAGCCACGTTATTTGATTTTGTCTCTTTGCATCTCTCATTGACATCAATGCTCAGGGTTGTAAATAATAACCATCATTAAAATGCTCAAGTGTAGACTTAGCCTAACTATTGTTTCTTCTGACACTTGCTTGTCTTTTAGTAACTTTGTTTAACTTGTAGTTTTTGTGTAAATGCATGTGAATGTGTTGTTGTATATAGTTTATAAATTTTGCTAAAAGAAATACGTATTTAAAAAAAAATGTGTGTAACGGATTGCGCTTCGAAAATGGAACGTTATCTTTGTCTAATTAAAAAAAAAACAAAAACACTTTTTTCGAAGAGCAGTCCTGTAAACAACGTTCCGTTTTTTTAAAAAAAAAGTTAACAATAAAAAAAGTCATATCACGGACACGTTGAATGTTTGATCTAATTAATTTACAATTGGTGCTGTAGGTTTGTATTTAAATGAGTGGTGTATACCGGAATGCGAGATGTGCTGATGTTTTGCAGATGACCACCATCTCCCCCCCACCTTCACGCCGCCAGAGTTGCCCAAGAAGGTCCATGTGCGAGGTACAAGACGTCGAAATAAGTTTTTTCTTTTTTTTTTAATTTTTTTTTTATTACCAAAATTCATCGGCCCACGCTCACTCATCAGTCAAATATGTGCTTGATGACGTCTATTGGCGTTACCAGTCGCTTCCCCACGCATTTTACAGTAGACAGCACATTTGACGATCGCTTGTAGATCGTTTTATTACGGCATGTCCCCAGCTTAAAGAACATAACCTCTACGGAGGATCAGAAATAGTCGGAAGAAGAGATAATATCGACACATTTTTTTTTGTTTCTGTTGGCATATTTTGCGCCCCGTCACTATATATTTACTATGTCACGATTTGTGAATGTCTTGGACAAATCCCCGAGCAATGCTTCTTGGTAAACTCTCCAGCGGAACTTATCATGCGTATGCGCCCGTGATTGCTACGACTCATCGGTTTGCATCCGTTTCCTGTGACAACCTATTTGTGTAATTTTATACCTCTGTGCACTTTTCTCCGCTTGGTATTTAGTTTTATGTTTCTATATTTGTTTCACAATATATTTTTATTTCATAGACAATGAAGTCCATCCCTTGCGAATATTGGCATACAATTGTTTTAATAAAATAAAATGCTTAAATCACACCCCCCCTTGATGCTTTTCTAATATTTTATTTCATTATGTTTGCACGTAAAATACTCGCTATAATATTTCAAAAACTGTCTTCAGGTGAAATCGCACGTGAAAGGGGAGAAGACATTAGCTGTGAGTATTTCCTACCTATATCATTTGTTACTGGTCAGTGTCTCCTAGATGGCGCTGAGTGGATAATATCTCTAACGCCATCTATCGACACAATGTAAGAACCAAGTTACGACACTATCATTTTTTGTTTGTTTCATTGGCGCTTTAATATGAAGGTAGACCAACCGATAGTTATAATACAGAGTATAATTTATTTTTTCTTCACGATCAGTAATAAACCGGAACCACCGCAGCGCGGCTCCCACAGCCCTGCTGTCGCCGATGGCCAATCAGCTAATGAACACGACGACAACGCGACAGGTCAACAAAGTAAAACCGAACGTCAACCGACAACCGCCCGAAACGTAAGTTCTAAATTTAAAACAAGTTAAGTTCTTCTTCTTTTCGAAACAATGTTTTCAGCCAGGATTTCTCTTACTATTTTTTGTTTTGCTCCGATTTTATAAATGTTTAGCGATCGATTGTGATTGATAATGATGATGATATTTTATTGAGACTAAATATAAAATAAAAAAACTTAATTTATGAATGAGTGCAGTCAATGTTGCGATGTAACCTGTATACATAATAAATGTCCTTTTAATTTCGTGCACAGAACACTGCGCACAGACCTCTAACCTGATTTGCACGAGATGACTGTTGTACCTAATTTAAAATATTGTTTTGTTTACATTATTTTTAATTTGTCTCATTCCCGAACCATTGGAATCGACACTTTGGCCCTGCTTTCAGGAATCAGCAAGAGCAAGATACAAATTATCAGGCGTACCATCTTGCCTACGAAGTGAAAAAGCTAATGTAATTTCCATACATATCATATTTTCGTAGTTAGAAAAAGTTTCATGCAGTGTTATACAACGTCACTGCATAGTGTTAATTCTATTTTTGGGATTGCGTAATATTTTATGCTGCTTTTACATTTTGTTACTTTTGGGTCGTATTTATTGTCTTGGTAGTTACTCAGCTGGTACGTTATTTTACAACACGGATGTGTAAGTGTTTTGATATTGGCTAGTGTATGTGAAGAGAGTATATACATATAGTGAGCTGTTGTTTTGTCCGGCCTGTTGTTTTATGTACCTGTATTTTTTATTAGATACCTATTACCTGTGTAAGGTTTCGATACCTACTTATAGGATGCTAAACAAAATATAGTATGGGAGTCATATTGAAAAAGTGTATGTATTCAAGCCATACCAAGGAACCGCAATATTAGTAGAATTATTACTGATCGCGTTATGAAGTAACATTTTATGTAAACCTTGATGGATTAAATGCTCCAGAAAATTGAGGCTCATTGAGATTTGACATTTAAAATACAGAGTGTAAAAGGACCCCGAGCAATCTTAGAAACGTCGATGGGTACGTCATTATGAAAAACTTTTACTATGGCAATAATGGGGGGAAATTAAATAAAAATCAATCCCCCATACAAAATGTCAATCATCTTCCGTGGCAAACCATTTTGTCTATTTTGTATGGAGATGAAAAACAATGTTGCGTTTCCCTGCATTTTCACCATTGTAAAAGTTGTTCATATTAACAAGCCCAACAACGTCTCTAAGACCATTGCTCGGACTCCTTTTACACGCAGTATACTAAATTGGCTTGGCATCCTATACGTACGAAAAAGTAATCAAGTAAAACCTATATTTTACACCATCTAGCACAGAAGCATGCAAATTCCTATTATTATTCACACAATTTTATTTCACCCTATTGAATAAATATTGTAAATAACGTAAACTAAGTAAACTTATTATAAATCATGTATAACACTTACGATTAGTATCTATAATATCTAGTTACGCTTGAATGATTCTATATTTTTGAAGTCCAATACCCAATGTTAAATTATCATAATTTTGATTCAAAGTTCTCTCTTTTTACAATATTCAGCAATGACTTACAAAATTTGTAATTCTGTTTCAATTCATAATTAGTTACTTGAACATATTTTTTTTGTGAATTTATCAACAACGCCCTCTATTAACAAATGAAGTCAATTTAAGCCAATATTTTAATGTCTACTGAATCAGGACCACAGAATCAGAAAGTTCTAAATTCAAAGTGGGCAGCCACAAATCTTTAAAAAATAAACAAATGTAATTTGTAAAGTAATGAATCAAGAAAAAGATCAGATCAGATCCTTATCTACTTTCTTTAACCCTTTGACAGGCAGAAGGTTTGTTTGAAACCCATTGATTTTAGACTGTATTTCAACGGACTTAGGTTCAACATTAAGTGGGATCTGTATTCCCTTTGCCTGGTAAAGGGTTAAAAAAAAATCACCCTGTTATCCGATCTAACAGCTGTCACTTTTCCCGCCACCAGGCCCACCAGCCGCAGCAGCGGCGGGAACCAAAACAGCAACGGCGTCAGTTTGCCCGCCGGGCTCGCTGACGACCAGTCCAAGGACTTCGACTTTGAAAAGACTGAAATGAAGTACGACTCCACTGGAATGTTCCACTGGAGTCCCGCGAGGAACCTCGAGGACTGTATATTGGTGAGTGTTGGAGATTACACCTATGCCTAACTTCCTTTTGAACCCAAAAAGGGATAGGCAGAGGCAAAGCCCGTGCCAGTATTTCACCAATCGTGTGCTAATCCAACGTAGTACCTACTCGGTGGATGTTCGTAAAAATACAGTTTATAATACCTTTTAGTACCTTTTTACCGAAAGAGCTTAGCGTATCATAAATAAGCAAACAGGAAATTCACCATTTCTACAGTCAAACACTTCCTATTCTTTAAGGTCCGGGTTAGGTGTATTTAAAAATAAAGAGTGTTTGTTTCACTACCTTCCTGTTTGTCCCTGACTGTACACACCAGCCGCCTCACTGCAACCTAAAACCCTACTAAGCCAGCTTCAGCACTCTGCAAACATATTCCAAGTAGGTAGTAAACTCACCAAAAAATCACGTTCACACTCCTATTTTCCCATCAGGACCGCAATCAAGCGGCCATGACGGTCCTCAACGGGCACGTGGTGGTGTGCCTGTTCGCCGACCCCGACTCGCCACTGATCGGGCTCAGGAACCTCGTGATGCCGCTGCGCGCCTCCAACTTCCACTACCACGAGCTGAAGCACGTGGTAATAGTCGGCTCTGTCGACTATATACGACGCGAGTGGAAAATGCTCCAGAACCTGCCGAAGATCTCCGTTTTAAATGTGAGTTGTTTTAAAATAGCTACGATTTAAGTTATACATACTTAATTGAAGTTGCTAAGTCTGTGACTCCCGGATACTGTCAGGAGAGTAGTCACTCGGACGACTTGAAAACATCTGACAGTTGAACTCTGCTGTCGTATTAAGAAATTGCAGAACACTATATTGGTAGATTTATAATTTTAAAGAAAAAAATACCGAATCGAAACAGTACAAATATTTTTGACAAATCAAGACTTTTGTGATTTTCTTGTGGATGCCATTTCGAAATTGAACCAAATTTAAATGAAACCAAACAAAAAAATAACCTGCCAAGAGCGAGTCGGACTCGCCAATGAAGGGTTCCGTAACACGTGCACTAGCAGCAGGTAGCTAACATAGTAATATACAAGTTTAAACCACAACACCACTGCGATAGCCAACCCGCATTTCCCCCTAAATGATCATGGACATCATTGGGAGAGGGCCTCGTCCATCTGTGGACGTCATTTGGCTGATGATGATGACGGTGATGACTCTCAAAGAAAGCTTAGGTTATAATCCGTTTAGTTAACAACTACGAGTATCCCAGGGTTCCCCACTAAGCCGGGCCGACCTGCGGGCAGTGAACGTGAACCTCTGCGACATGTGCTGCATCCTCTCAGCCAAGGTGCCGTCCAACGACGACCCGACGCTGGCCGACAAGGAGGCCATATTGGCTTCACTCAACATTAAAGCGATGACCTTCGACGATACTATTGGTGAGTGATATTTCGTTTGTCTAAGCCCCATAATGAGCAATTTCTTTTGGAATATAATAAGTTGAGCGCCAAAAAATACTAAGTTGAGCAGCAAAATTACTAATTGAGCAGAAAAATCAGTAATTTTGTCGCTAAGTCAGTATTTTGGTTAGGTTAGGTTAGACTTTTTTGATGCACGTTTAAATACTATCCATTTCTTTTATACATATAAATTTAGTTTGTCATTTTCTCAAAAGATGACGCTACGCGCTGTTCTATATCGGTCATCAATTAACCCTTAGCTGCATAGTGTAACTACATCACTATATTTTTTTCCTCGAATTTTTTTTTCTTAGCCGTCCCATCTACTGATTTTTCATTCTAAATTATTGTCAAAGGTACAAGTAATACGTATGAATGCAGTTTTGACTTTAGACCACTTTTAATTTTTGTCTTTTTTCCCATGATGCAGGCCACATAATTTAAGAAGGATAGTCTCGGATAGATCTCTTTGACCGAAATATCTTGCAACACCTTAAATCAATATTGATCATTATTGAGTATCACGTCGTATTTAGCTGTAAACGTCTGATTGACAATCGACACAGAAACTATCAGTGACCTCTGCCATAGAGGAAAATGAGTGGAAAATGCCTCATTGCCATTAGATGTGGAAAGAATATAAAATTCGAAGCTAAGAATCAGTCGGTTAAGAAATCGTCCTTTCTTTACTCGAATCCGTCTACTAAATCAGACTTCGAATTGGGCCTAAGGGATCTCAGCAGCAAAAAACAGGATTTTTAAAGTGAAATTTATTTTAAATTGTCAACATTTATTTTACTACATAATTGTTCATTTAACCACGTTATCTCGATGAGATGGACACCGCTTGTCACGATCCTGGTGAATCTCTTGCACATCTTACCGGCCTTATAACATCCATATTTATCTCTTCACACATTTTCTCTGGTTTCGGATACTCAGTGCGGAAGGCCGCAGGAAGCTGACAGCGCGTAATATCAAATTCATTTGACATTTATGTCAGTGTGTCAGTAGTGCCGAAAATATTCTTCAGAAATTCGTATTTCTTTACCGTCATAAATTTTTTCACTGACTGTACTCCTAATCTTGTGCTATACAGGAGTGCTTAGCGGCGGCGGCGGTGGCGGGGCTCCGACCGGCGCGGGCGCCGGGGCTGGCGTTGGGCCGGGCGTGGGCGGGGGCGGCGGGGCGGGCGCGGCCGCGGGGGCGGGCGGGGCGCCTGTGCTGCTGCAGCGACGCGGCTCCGTCTACGGGGCCAATGTGCCTATGATTACAGGTCAGTACTTGGATAACTGTGTTTGTTCTGCTGGAATATAACTTAGAAATAGTCAATATTTATACATGGTAGACCGGCAGCAAGGTGGCCCGAAGACCTGGGGACTAAGTTTTCCGGCGAACGATGTGCATTGCTTTCGTTAATTTCATGTCACTGTCGATCGTAGTAAGATAGCAACGGACACCGTTTGCCGGTACGATGCCAGAGCGACACAACTACCAGAGTGTAGCAGACTTGGCCCCCTGTAGCCCTAGCAAGGGCGTCAAGTAAGACAATACATAGAACAAATGCGCGTTTGAATAGGCCTTTGAATAGGCCCATGTCCAGCAGTCGGCGTCAGTGGGCTGAGGCTGATATGAGTATCATCATGTATACACGCAATGAGTATTTTAGATGGAACTAGAAACATGTTTATGACAATACTGTCTCCAAAGCTACCGATCTTTACATTAGTCATATTGTATTCAAGGAAAACCAGAACTAAAGTATGTTTTCACAGAAAAAAATCTATTTGGCAAGTTTTCACCAAATCTATTTAAATAGTGTGAGACCATAATCAGCTACGTTTATGAATTTGTTGATGTAGTTGTCCAATGTCATTACATATTGAGTTTAAATAAACCTTTATAGAAAGGTCACAATTGATAAATACCGGTAAGCTTACACTTACTCGTCTTTCATCACAATAAATTGTAAAAACATATCTTAGCAATCCTCATCATCATCATCATCAGGCCATACTTGTCCACTGCTGGACATAGGCTTCTCCAATTGCACGCCACCGTGATCTGTTTTCGGCTTCTCGCATCCAGCTTCTGCCAGCCATCTTGCGTATATCATAGTCCACCTTGCCTGAGGGCGTCCTACACTCCGTTTGCTGAGATGTGGTCTCCACTCGAGAACTCGTTTTCCCCAACGGTCATCGGTTCTACGGCTAATAGCTTAGCAATCCTACCTAAGTTCTAATGTCATACTAAACATGACTTACCTGGCTGTTAACCCTTAATCAGACAAGGTTAGGTGTGTTTCTGATGGATTTTGGACTCTATTGACGTTTGTAAACCGATTCCATCACATAAAACCGGGCGATGTTTATCATAAAATCTAGCTTTTAAGTACAATGTGAAATTATTGTTCACTGTTTAAATAGGTATGTGTCATTTAGTGTTACATACCTTATTTGATTATTCTCTGATAACATCTCTGAAATCTTTAAATAATTCCAGTGAAGACATTCAATAAGGTTCAAAGTATGTGTTGGTCAAGTGGCAATATACTAGCCTTTGCTCGATTAAGGGTTAAGTTACTGAGCTGGTTGTTGTGCGCGCAGAGCTGGTGAACGACAGCAACGTGCAGTTCCTGGACCAGGACGACGACGACGACCCGGACACGGAGCTCTACCTCACGCAGCCCTTCGCCTGCGGCACCGCCTTCGCCGTCAGCGTGCTCGACTCCCTCATGTCCACTGTGAGTGTCCCCACCGCCGGTTATTCGAGATTTTCCTGTCGGATTTATTTATTTATTTATACACAATAAAACAATAAGGCTTAACAGCATAGAGCAAACAGCAAAACGCACTTATTGCTACACACTAA
>SJJU01007120.1:0-13210 GCA_012932125.1 Conopomorpha cramerella
GAGTTTCCTCAGTCGCCTCTTATGACCCCCACGACGGGAAAAGTTGGGCTGGGATGGTGACACATGTATTCTATTCGCCGTCACCACAAGGCTACTACTAAACTTGTACCCACGTTAATAATATCCGTATCAGAATTATATTTTTTTTACGTTGTGACGAAAAAATGTCTAAATGAATTTTGATACATTTTGGTTACGCTCGGTTGACGAGCCCGTTGGTGTAGTGGTCAGCATGTCTGACTCAGCAGAGTACCGTACCTACGGAGCACCATAGGGTCGTGGGTTCGATTCCAACCGCTGACAGGTGCTTAGGTGATGAGCTTTTAAGTACTTGTTGGACGTGTCTGGGTGTTTTATTTATATGTATTTCAATTAAAAATATATCTCGTTGTCTGATTTCCGTAACACAAGTGCCACTTAACATGGGATGAAGGCAATGTGGATGTTGTTGTGAAATATTTATTTATTTATTTATAATGTATAGACAGAACCTGGAATATTAAATAGTCTGTATTTCATGCCAAAATTTGCAAGAGAGAGGGATAAACTGGGGGTAACAGCTGGTATTCACGTATCAGAATTATAAATGTGGAGGTAAGCTTGTTTTTTTACATTTTGACGAAAAAATTACTAAATGAATTTTGATAAATGTTGGTGAGTGGATAGACAGAACCTGAAATAGGAAATATGCTATTATATGCTAATATAAAATTTCCAAGAAAGAGGGATAAACAGAGGGTAACAGCTGGTATTTTTTACATCTTTGCCAATTATTACAGGTAGAATTGAACCTAGAATTCTAGGCAGTCCATTCTACTCAGCGTTAAAGTAAGATGACACCTCACAAATAGCTCAAAAAGTACCTATCCATAATCTTGCAGTTTCTATTAACGAGGTATTGTAATAGTTGCCGTTATGGACTGTCACGATTTAGGTGTTGCCGTGCGAATAATGAAGGTTTCGCCATTCTAAAACAGGACTGAACATCTGATGTATTAATAGGTATGTAAAACGAAGATTATATCATTCATAACTTCCATTGAAGAACAAAATGCTAATTCAAATGTAATCCTTCACCCAATAAACGGCTGCCAATTACTCGGGTGTAGGTTTCACACACTGCATTTAGCTAAGTATAAGTGTAAGTTTTATGCGACTTAAAATAAATGTCTTTATTTTTTTATGTTTGCTGAGGTAAAAAAACACAAGTCAAGATATTTTATGATTCCTTTTTTTATCGGAAAACCGGTGCTTCCCGTTTGGTCCCATTTCAATTTGGTTCAATTCCGACAATGGAATCCATGGGAAAAACACTAATTTTACTAGTTGAAGTCAGCTCTTTATTCTTTACTTTCGATATTTGCGTTATATTAGGACCAGAAAATAACTGAACAAAAAATAACCAACCAGTCAGCAATGATAGTCAGAACTGATTAAATTAACCACAGGAGAAGTATCAGCTTTCAAATAAATTAAAATCATCAAAATCCTAGTCGCTGAGGTAACACAAATATAAAACAAAACACATGCTTATAGAGCACTCCCTCCTTTTTTGGAGACGGTTAAAAACGAATATTAACATTAAGAAAACGTTTTGTGTCCATTTTTTTTCACTCCACAACGTCCATCAAACGCATCTCGTGATGAACACTGTGACTACATAGGTCTAACGTCACTAAAATAACGATATTAACACGACTTTTGACTGATTAGGATTTCTCGTTTTCTTTTGTTCTAACCCCAGGAAATTTGAACCCACGAAAAATTACGGTTGCATTAGTAGTATGTAACCTAACCACTATCTATGCCTCATTTAAGATGGGGGCGTTTCTGAAGCGACGTTGTCGAAATAAGGCTATTATGCATATCCTCCACTATTGACTATTAAGTCATTTATTACAAAAAGAGAGCTCAAGGCGACAGTAGCCAGTGACTGAAGCGGAACCAAGGCAACAGCGGCGTTATAAAGTCCATGTTACACAGAAGCAACGCGACTGGGAAGGCGAGCCGGGCCTGAACCTTCGGGAAGCGAAAACTGCTCCCATTAGCAGTCTCTCTGTGTTGCAGAGTTCATAGAAACTAAAATTACAAATATTTCGAACGCTCTCGGACAGAGTTTTGTGTGTCGTCATTTAAACTTGTATGGGAAGGCAAAAAAACCCACTGTGAGACAAGAAAAATCTATGTTGAAATCATTTGGTACGAAATCTCTTATTAGATCCTGTCACGATTTCGTCAGCTATCTACTTTACCGGGTTTGTGCAATAAAAGTTGCTCCAAAATTTGTTAGATAAAAAAATACACTTCACGCCTTTTAATCCCAAAGCACTTGGTGTGGGCACTTGCTAAACAAATACCTGATGTGTAGTAATTTTTTGCCGTCTCGATCTCTTACTCTATGAGCTAATATTGGTATTATTTTATTAAATTTAAACTTAATCGACGACCTCTATTAAAATAACAGTAAATGTGACGCAAATCTTCAGGGAACAGATGTTTTAATTCCATAAGCATAAAGAGAAAAAACTCCTTATTTCCAAAGTATTACAATTGACCCAAATAATTATGTCAATTAAATTTTAAAAAATATCCAACGTAGGTACTTAATACTTTTTTATAGTGCCTATAAACATACCGGGTCGCGAGGTTTTAGGACTTAACCGGACTAAGACCCCACGGTCACCACCCATTACTACCAGGATCTCTCAATACAAGAAAGAAGTACAATAGAAACCACTAAATCACGGGCTCCGAATCCAAGTCTTATGCAACGTGCAAAAAAGCAGTCAGACTTGGAGAATTACGTCTGTTTACCAGTCTAAACAAGGAAAGCCGTTTGATGATAACATTACCTACTTATGAGCATATTGCGTGTGAAGTACAAACTTGATGTAAACCTGCTTAGTTGTGTCTACTTTTGTTATCTAATCTGAGTTCTGCTATTGTTTCTTTGAAGTCCCCGCAGCTTTTGGCAGACTTTTTTTCAGTCATAACTCAATATTGTTCACCGGGTATATAGGCGCCAATATAATCAAAGACAAGCTCGAGCTTACCTTTGTTATTTTACTCGACGTTTCGACGCAGTTTCATGCGTCGTGGTCACGAGTGGACTGTTTTTTTCAGTCTCCTGTATCAATTTAATTTCCAGGAGTTAATTTACAAGCCCACCACCATCCAAGCCCTAACTGCTTCTCGGCGTACGAGCCATTCTCTGGAGTGCGCGTCTACTTGCGCCTGCCTCGTTTACACGCACACGACGTTTTCTTGACTCTATACAAATTATGTTTATCCAGCCCGGTTTTGTTGCCAACTCTCCCCCTTCTGGGGCATGACGACAACCTTACAAAATTTCAGTTTTGTGTTAGAAAAAGCTAGAAGTTCTCCAAGAGGTGACCTGAAGGAATCTCAAGGACGCAACGCAACGCTGTACGGTGAAGGACAACATCGTGATGAAACCCGCACACCACAAGGTGTGTGAACCCTATAACGGCGATGGGCTCACCCCCTGTCACGTTGGGTTAAATACGCTCGGTGAACCGTGGGTACTTGCTTTAGCAAGTGCCTCTGCCTACCCCTCTTTGGGATTAAAGGCGTGAAGTGTATTTATTTTTTTTTTTTAAGGAATTAACCGGGAACAATCAGCCAGATCCCTATGTGAAATTGTATGCAATTGGGATGAATACGTCGGTAAGCTATATTTTCCCCTGAAACTTTTAAATATCGCATAAAATCAAGATTAACTCGCAAAATAAAGTTATTTTTAGCGATAATTTTCATTGCAAACTAAATCCGAATGAAGTCGAACCTTGTATTTTTCGTTATTGTTTCATAAACCTTACTTATGCGAATACACGAAACAAAAAGCGCAATTCAGTTGCATTAAATACTTTATTTGCAAGTCCCAAATAAGTACATAACTATTATCATTTGGAAGGTACTCAATGGTCGAAACCTTGGCAAGTAATCTGCTTTAAATTAATTAAATGGAATTTATGTTACACTTATCTTGTTCGATGCATATTCAGGTCATACAACACTCGACAGAATTTCGTACAATCTGAGCCACTTTTGCAGATACATTTCGTGAAGCAAGAATACCAAACTTACTGGTTAATTGTAAATAAATAAGGCTGCTTATTGTGTGGCCTTCCAAGCTCCTTCCCTTCCACCCACATTTCCAATTTTAAAATGCCTATAGGTAAAAAAAAGTACCACTACACGGCACTGATCCCACTTTTATAGGCTGAAATACATTTTTTTTTTCGTTTTCATAATATAATAATGTCATAAAAGAAAAAAAAATCGTGACCCGGTCACCTCGAGAATATAAGTAAAGCTATGCAAGAATGTCTCAGACTCGATTGTTGCATCACATGAGAGAGAGAAAAAAACGAGTTTTTTTTTACCAACAGCATCCCCAGTGTCTTAACTACTATTTAAACTATACCTATCTACGTAGCAATATACTTAGTCATGCGTTTGGGCTACTTTTGAAATGTTAATTTGGATCAAACTTAGGAGAAAAAGTAAGGAAATAATGTAGAACTAGCTTGAGTCCATTTTTAATACCATATATCGATAAGAACATTTCCATAGAACTTATTAAGAGATTACTGACAGGAGCAGAAATGGGGAATTCACACTCTCCATAGAATGTATGATGAACGGGTTCACACACCTTGTGGTGTGCGGGTTTCATCACGATGTTGTCCTTCACCGTACAAGCGTTGCGTTGCATACATAGGCTCTGAAAAAGAGTCCCATTGGTTCACGTCCAGTTGCCGGACTTGAACCCGCGACGGTTCCGGTTACAAGTCAAGTATCCGACCAACTGGACCACAGACGCTATTAAATATCCACCCATATCTGTCAAAAAAACATGGAATTGAAAGCATTAATTATTCATGGACAATGCTATGTGGTGACGGCGAATAGAATACCACTCTTCCCGTCGTGGGGGTCATAAGAGGCGACAGAGGAAACTCTCCAGAGGACGGGCAGCAGCGCTCTCTGCGACTTAAACCACAACACCACTGCGAACGTCAACCCGCCTGCCAAGAGTACCTATTATTGGCATTTCACCCCAATTAATCATGGAAATCGTTGGAGGAGGCCCTCGTCCAGCAGGAGACGTCAAGTGACTGATCATGGTACATTATTCATTAATTGAGACGTAAGTATGTTGTTCCTGTTCGCATTGTTAAGTACGGTGATATTCCAGTCCTCAGGTTTAAAGGCTGAAGGATGGTGGCCTAGTACTTCAAGTTGTCTTAGCGAATGCTCTGGCAGTTAGGCATCTCTGGCATCAGACCATTTCGCTCATTTACTACAACCATTGTGAATTGTTATTGTGAAAAGAATCTTGAATCCTAAGTAATAGTATTGTGCCGGGTGAGTCAAGGACAAATGTAAGTACATCGACCAGATTGGTGATGTCCTGGCGGAAGATGGCGTGAAAAGTACTCGAAACTGGAGGTCATGTATGAATGTAGATGAAGCGAAAGGGGTATGTGTATGTCAGGACCGTGACAAATGGAGATCTGCAGTCTCTGCCTACCCCTCTGGGAGACAGACGTGAAGTGTATGTAAGATTGTTAATTCAACAGTGTCGTATTTTGAGATATCGCGTTGTTGCAATAAATGAGCGATTTAATCCCTCTTGTTTTCATTAATTATTGTAAAACATAATTCAGATTTCCTATCGACATTTAACACCACGATAATAATTCGTTAATATTGTCAATAACATACATCGTGAGGCTGGTAATTTACCTATACCTACACACAATAAACAGTTTACGAAACTCAACAGTAAAAGAGTATAATTTGAAGCTGTAAATCAATAAAATAACATAATATTCACACTTCGCGAAAACACGACATCAACGTGTAATGTGAACTGGCAAGATTTGTATCACAAGACTTGGGGCACGACGTCCGCTGGAATTTGAAAGACCGCACCGGGCCACAGTATAGTTATGAAACTGTTTTACACAAAGCACGATTATAGCAAGAATTTTAAGCATCTACTTGATCTCTATAGCACAGAGTTTCAAAATTAATACATTTCAGACCTGACCGCAAACTAGAATACCCTGTAAGTATTATGGGCGCAAGAGACTGATATACTTATGTATAGATACTTTTAAATACATACATAGATAAATAAAACACCCAGACGCACTAAAGCATTATGTCCGCGGCAGAAAACCCGCGATCGTCGCCCTTGAGGCAGATACCCTAACTAGCCCATGCCGGCCGTCAAAGAGTAGCAGCCCGTAAAATAAGAGTTTAAGTTACTAAAGACCAGTCTTGTCTGCCCATGTTACAGGTTATGAGCAGCTGATCGGCGGCCGCCATGCTGCCTTGCCGCTGGCAAAGCCGGTTGCTGACCCATATAACGTCAACAACCACATGCAAAACAAGCGACGTCGAATTACACAAAACCACTTTAGCGAAAACCCAGCGATTGTGGAAGCCATTTTGAAAGAGCGTTCACTCCATTTGCAGAAAGTCTGTCTTTTGCAAGCGACAAGGGGACATTAGGAGAATGTATTTAACTTCTGTATCGATAATCTCATCTGTGTTGATACATACCTATTACCTACAGGTTGAGATAATAAGTAGGTTAACTAATATAAACTTAATTCTGGAGACGCAAAACCGAATTGACATTGTATCTGTTTTTAGTTAGAATGTCTAATAGAGGAGACACGTAATGCACTCATTCAGGGATTAGCTTATCGATTTAGAAAACCATACACAATAGAAGTTGTTTACAGCGGGTAGAGCCAGTCACTGTCTCCGAACGTTTTAAGATGCAAGTTTTCTTAAATTTTAACTTGTGTCAAAGAGAAAGAAATTAACGTTATCGCATGATGTTTTCCTTCACAACAAGAAAGGCATTCAGAAACTCTGTTTACTTTCTTCGTTACGAATTTATTTAGAGCAAGAATACAAAACCTGACATGTACCTACTCACTAGCAGGTAAAAAAATATTGCATTAATCCTGAGCGGTAACCGTACGATTATTAACGGGAAACCATAAAATTTTCTTCATAATCGTTCATATTGGACGAGCCAACCGTTTCTACGACCATTGCTCGGGGTCCTTTTAGACGCAGTATGGACACCATGTCGATTTCTTCCAGGTTTCCTGTTTTGTTGACATGAAAGATAAATGCAAAATAAATAGCAGGTGCAATTTCGTATCATTAGATTAGAGGCATACAATTCTATTGAACTAGTTGTTGACGCAAATTCGAAGTTAAACTCGTAACGCAATTATTACACATTTCATTATAATTATTTTTTTTAATTACACGTCTCTATGTACTTACTCCTACTGTTATATCTACGTGTAAATATCGGGTTTGCATGGTCATTTCTGTAGGTAATGCGTAAGGACTGCCTGATTTAAGTTAATTCAACGCAAATGTTCCCTGAGCCATATAAAAAAAGGAATTCTATACAAAGGGAGATCAGTTTACATACTGCACTGTTGAAAATGTCTATTACGATACGTAACATTGTTCTATTTATCATATGAACCGTTTCTGATGTTGTTCTTCGAGCCGCGAGTGGACTGACCACGGTCCAATGCACCAGATCATTTAAGTTATTTATTAACTAGTGATTCCAGTTCACCAGGTGTTAGATTTTAAGATTATAAAGTTAAATATGTTTTTTAACCGACAACAAAAAAGAGGAAGTTTGCAATTTGAATGTATTTCGTAACTTTTGACTGTTTAAACAGATTTGGATGTTTTTTTAACTGTGATTTATCGTGGTTCAGTTCAAAAGGCTTCCATGGGAATGAAGAAGTCGCTTTTATTTTGTTTTAAAATGATTGTATTTTTGAATCTGTTCTCTTCTGAAGTAAACTGAAATATTTCTTTACTTCGGTTACTCACAGATCAAACTTATATCACAGATCGGCAGATTATGATTAGGACACTAGTAAGAAAATTTAGGACACCCTTAGGCAAGGTGGACAGATGATATACGTAAGATGACTGGCAGACGCTGGATGCGAGGAGCCGAAAGCAGATCACAGTGGCATGCAATTGGAGAGGTCTATGTCCAGCAGTGCTCAAGTATGTTGATTTGTAAGGAGATGAAATTGTCCGCATTGTCGCCATAGTAAAAGTTGTTCATATTGGCTGGCGAGCCCAACAACGTTTCTTAGACCATTGCTCGGGGTCCTTTTACACTCTGTATATACAGTAATATTAATAAGCCGCACTGAAAAGATGTTTCTCTGACTGTGATATATCTTCATAACAAATGAAGTTTATTTGTTATGGCGTAGATAAGTTACACAAGCGCAAAGATATTTTATATCTAGTATTTTTTTTACTAGTGTCGCATTAAATTACGAATATAAACGATAGAAATCGACGTCTGGTGGAAAACTGTTCAATTTGTCGCTAAAATAATATTTGCGAGCAGAATGTTCCTGTTCTGTCTAATAACTCATCAATTTCACCAATAACAAGCAAGCAGTGATTCATAATTACCCACAACTGCTTTGTAATTGTTTTCTTATTAATAATTCAACAATAATCGATACAAGAAACCAATCATCCATCAAAACCTGGCGCCAGGCGCCATCTTGAATGTCAAAATGTGGCGCCAAAAAGCCGAACGTCAAACGCGAAAGAAAAAGTTTAATACAGCCAGTATTATCGGCTTAAGTTAATATAGTCTTTGTCTCATGGATTTAAGAGTGCTGTGTATCATATAATATATTTAGGCGGGTAGGGGACGGTATGCAAAACCAATGTTGCCTCAGCAGCCGTGAGCTACATTCACTTGTAAATACGCGACGATTTTGGCATTGTGAAATTACCTGACTTTCGTCACAATCTGGAATACCGACATTGAGATCATCGGTCTGGAACTGCTACAAAAATCTAAAATCGCAAATAGCAAAATCCTTGGGGATTCATAATTTTATTTACTTATCCACTAATTCCTTACTTATGAAAAGTATTGTTTAGTTATAACAATCTTCTTAAAATACAGAATGTAAAAGGACCCCGAGCAATGGTCTTAAATACGTTGTTGGGCTCGTCAAAAACAACTTTTACTGTATGGACAATACGGTTACCCGTACGCAAAATTTTTTTTTCATCTTCCATACAAAACAGACAAATTTTTGCCTCGGGAGATGACATTTTGTATGGAAATTGGATTTTTTCCCCGCATTGTCGCCATAGTAAAAGTTGTTCTTATTGACTAGTCCAAAGGTGTTTCTAAAACCATTGCTCGGGGTCTTTTTACACTCTCTGAATAGCTTTTTAGGTGGCCGATTTTTTACTGTTTGCCTGGATGTCTCTAGGATACCATTCCAGAATCCTGAACCTTGTTTTTGTTGACGAAGGGGTAATCTTCCTGGACACCCCGCCGCTATGGGGACGGCGACGGGGTAGTGTCAGGCTCGTAAACTAAAACCCCCTCGATGGCCTTCAGCTATGAAATGCTTGGCACCCATAGAACATACTTCAGGCCTCACCCAACGTGCGATTAGCCCCTGTGGGCTCCACCTTGGAGTGGACGGTGTTGCTTCCACTCCAGTATGCTCCCATTTTACGACGGCAAGACCAGGGCGTCCATCGCGGGACCGTTTGTGCAGGTGTCGGGAACCCCACTCCAACACCTTCGGCCCTGATGACCCCTTTTAGGATGCCTCGTACGCCAGACAGGAGATACAATTCAATTATTCTAAGGGCCTGGAACTACAGGGAACTATTCCAGGTCTTGCTTTCCTTATCATGGGGCCAACCATGGGAAAATAAAAATCGATTTTGACAAATAAAGAATCATAAAGATATCCTACTAATATTATAAACGTGAAAGTTTGTTTGTGTGGATGGATGTTTGTTACTCTTTCACGCAGAAAGTACTGGACGGATTTTGATGAAACTTGGCAGTATTGTAGCTTATAAACTAGAATAACATAGGCTATAAGGTATTTTGGTAAAACAACGTTTGCCAGGTCAGGTAGTTTTCCATAAACAAGGAATTTGTCTACGAAAATGGCTTACCGATTCTTGAGCGCTGGCTGGTTTAGCTTCTAAACTGAAATTCATACAATATGGGAGGTTATAAAAGAAGTTACGAAAGGATCTTAAAAATAAGTGCTAAAAGCTAAGCTTGAAGCTGTTGGTTAAAAATGTTATTGTGTAATTTATAATATTGAAATACCTACCTACTAATCGGGCTAATATTATCAACAAGACATAAAAATATGCCCTCGATAAAAAATAAATTTCCTCTAATTTATTTGGTCATAATAATCATCCGGTTACCTAAAAGGTTTACCGGAAACGTCAATTTATTATATTTATAAGTAAGTAAATATACATTTTTTAATTGAACACGACATCGAAGCAGGCAATTATTATGAAGAGAACCATCAACTTAATAATAAAGTTATTATCAAGGTTGTGGCAATTAAAATATTTTTTTCTAAGTAGGTACGGAACTATCAACCTATCGTCAAAATACACCCGTGATTTTTTTTTTGTCGCTATGAACAAGCGTTTGACCATCCTGCCCGATGCCAAGCAGCGATGTACAAGCGTCTGTGGTCCAGTTGGTCGGATACTAAACTTGCAATCCTGAGGTCGCAGGTTCGACTCCGGCTACTGAAAATGTATCAATGGTACTCTTTTTCAGGATCTACATTCGGTGAAGGACAATTTCGTGATGAAACCCGCACACCACAAGGTGCGTGAACCTTATAACGGCGAGGGGCTCAACCCCTGTCACGTATACCGAAAATCAGGATTTTTTTTTTGACAAGTACAACAAGTATCCAGTCCCACAAACTTTCTTGTACAATATTATATTCTACAAAAATCTCCCCAAGACAAGCGATCAATTGCCATTCTCCTATCTCTAGTCATTTTCTTTTTTTTTCTTCACCGAAATTACCGCCAACTTCCTCTTAAAACTGTAAACTTGCGATTGGCTCATTTGAAAAGTTTGGTTGGGCCCAAATGTTCTGATTGGCGGCCGTTTTGTCAGTGTTGCCAGGAGGTAGTACAGAAATTGCCCGTATTTGTTGCCATTAGCAATAATTTACTTTTTCTTAAATTACGTATGGAGAACTGTCATTACTGTCAAACTTTGTTTGGAAACAATGACAGTAATGGCAGTTCTAAACCCGAAAATCTGTCAGAAAAACGTCAAAGAAAATTCTCCATTACGACACAAGTTGTCCGCGAACATATATAAAAAAACACTGGCTCAAATTGAGAAATACTCCTTTTTTGAAGTCGCTTAAAAAATTGTCCGTAGGTAGCACATACGTTAACTGATGGTTGACAGTTATTTTGTAAGAGGGTTCAAGTTACCTCGTTATACAGCAGAAGACGTCTATGAAATTAATATAAACGTTGACGACCCTGACTGTAAAAGTGATACCTACACAAAAATTATTACCACCAGACATTGTATGACTACATACATATATCTGTGTTGAAGAATTAAATCACTAACAAACATAAGTTTAATTGTACCTACGTAGGTGGATAGAATATTATGTAGAAATAGGTATTTGGTATGAAACCAATTAACTACATACGTTGATATTGATCTGGCAGGTTGACTCCGGGGTCATGATATGGACCAACATATTCTAACGCAGAAAATAATAGTGATTCCAACAGTATAATCGTTTTTGTGACTCAAATATTTTAACTCTTTCCCGGACAGTAAACGCCTCTTTGCTAAAGCAAATGTCAGAGGATGAGGCCATCGCCGTTATAGGGTTCACATCTCTATACTGTGCGGATTTAATCACGATGTTTATTTATTTATTTGTTGTTTATTAATATCTTACAAAACAGATCATACGTCATTCTAGTAGTCCCGCGAAACTGTTTACACAGTTTGTCCGCGGGATCTGGAGTCTCTAACTTAGGTTACTACACTTTTATCAATTTAAATAATTACAATTTATTTGCTGGAGAGAAAAAAGTTGTCCTTCACCGTACGAGCGTTGCGTACATAGGCTCTGAAAAAGAGTGTCGTACATCGGTACACGTCCAGTAACCGGACTTGAACCCGCGACCTCCCGGTTACAAGTCAAGTATCCGACCAATTGGACCACAGAAGCTTTTTTTTATTACCTACATAATATGTCATAATTATTTGTTCATCATCAACCACATGACGTCCACTGCTGGATGAGGGCCCAATGATTTTCATGATCAATTGAGAGGAAATGCCAATAATCGCCACGCTTGGTAAGCGGGTTGACGATCGCAGTGGTGTTGTGGTTTAACTCACAGAGAGCGCTGCTGCTCGTCCCCTGAAGAGTTCCCTCAGCCCCCTCTTACATTCCCACAACGGGAAACGTTGGACTGGGTTGGTGGTACAGGTATTCTATTCGCTGTAATCATACGTCTGACGGGTTCTTTGTTCATTGTTATACAATATGGTCACAACACACTGCCCCTATGACAAGCAGAACAAGTAACGTGCTTATCTATTATCTAATTTACATTATCTTCTAGTGTATCAACTGTACTGCACATGTGCTTACAACATTACGTACACAAAATACTGGTACTTGAACCCTGAACGCTTATTCTTTTCTTCGTTAGACGGCTCAGTAGTATATGCTATCTCTTTTTACCCAGTGTAAGCAGTAAGTAGGGCGAAACGGTAAAAACCCGGTTCCTACGTTCGTGTTATTTGCATAATATCTAGTTATTTCTTATCTCTCCTTATTTTTCTTAATAACTTTATTTTGGAATAGCGCAATAGAAATGTGAAAAATTCTTAGCATTATTTTTATGGTTCAGAAAAACATCAATCACCCACATGCCTTAACACTTTCGTGGATACTCAATTTAATATAGTAGACGTTTTATTTGTTGTCACGTCGAGGGGCGGGATGTGCCCCAAAACTGTTGAATTTCTACATCGCATTACATACACACATTTGATTTAATTCTAGCAATGTCATTAATTCACAAAATCATGGTCTCCCTACAAAATTAGGACCAAGTAGGGTGACCATGAATAACCATTTATAATTTTGTTTACTTATTTTAAATGTCGATGCTAAATTAATGTCCATCTTTATGTTGCTGTCAAAAATGTCATCGGATGTGTACATTTATCTCACCCTATTACTTAACAGTATGTATCGAAATGTAGATATGAATGAAAATTTGGTATGACGTTTGTCGA
>SJJU01007123.1:0-17600 GCA_012932125.1 Conopomorpha cramerella
TAGGAGACCAATTCAGAAGATTAGATTTGATTTAAATAAATTAGATTTTTTAGAGCTAAAAATGTTCTTGATCCCTAGACACTTTTGATGTGTGTTACTTTTCCGATAATATCAGAAAATTTTCTGAAAGCACTAATCCTGCACTATAGTTGGTAGACACTAACTACTCCGTACTGACTATACTGACATAGGTCTCTCCACTTGCACGCCACTGTGATCTGTTTCCGGTTTCTCGCGTCCAACTTCTGCCAGCCATCTTGCGCATATCATCAGTCCACCTCGCATGAGCTAAACTACTATACATGTTTAAACTACATACACGACTGAAGACGCGACGAGGACCCGACGCAAAGTGTCCGTAATGTGGTCGTCATGCTCCCCAAAAAGGGGGAGAGTTGGCAACAAAACAGGGATGAACAAAGATAACTTGTATGGAGTCAAGAAAACGTGTGCGTTGAAAAGAGGCTGCAGCAAGTACACGCGTCTCCAGAGAATGGCCCGTACAGAGAGAGGCAGGTAGGGAGGATTACTATACATGTTTAAAATAATGTCTTAATTATAATTTCCAGGAAACCGGGCAACCGCTGGGCGTTAGAACAAGCGAAGTACAATCTGGTCAACCACTACCTGGTAGTGGGTGTAACTGAAGACATGTTAGACTTCATAAGCGTACTAGAGGCGACATTGCCGCGTCTATTCAGAGGCGCGACGGAACACTACATAAACAGCAACAAGTCGCATCTACGACAAACTAGCTCTAAGTTGGAGCCGTCGCAGAAAACCATAGAGACGATACAGCAGTCGCTCATATGGAAAATGGAGAACGAACTGTACGAATTTGCATTAGAACACTTTAAATTTGTGAAGAAAAGAGTCCTCTACCAAGAAGGTAGTGTGCCGCAGATATATTTTTATGAGAAAATAAGACCGAAGTAACATTCGAGGTATATTCAGAATGTTTTTACTTAGACTTAAGTAACTTATTTGCCTTAGTTATATACAAGGCGTCCCACGGTCATGCCACATGGAGGGAAAGTACCTTAAATATTGTACATAGAACATTTTACTGAAAGAAGACATTATTTTTATTTCAAAAACATTTTTAACTGCATTCATAGATTTTTGAACCGGAAATCGAACCCGCTACACGAGAAAAAAATCACCATGTAGCTTTATCATACCGATCGAAAGGGTTCATCAGAAGGATTATTTTTGCAAAGTAACATAGTCATGAATTTTAACTTTTGATGGGAAATTTCCATCAGATTAATGAAGAGCTACTAACATTGCCGCAAGGACATACAACTGGAATGATCATAAGTACCTATTACTAATTAATGTACCCACTTGGTTTCATGGTATTCCTTTTATTTCTGACGCTATGTTACTTAGCAAAAAATAATCCTTCTGATGAACCCTTTCGATCGGTATGATAAAGCTACAGAGTGATTTTTTTCTCGTGTAGCGGGTTCGATTCCCAGTTCAAACGTGTTATTATTAAAAACTTGAATGTAGTTAAAATTGTTTTTGAAATAAAAATAATGTCTTCTTTAATTAAAATGTTCTATCTACAATATTTAAGGTACTTTCCCTCCATGTGGCATGGCCGTGGAACGCCCTGTATAACGCGCACAGACTAAAAAGACAAGCGTCTAATGACAAACTAGGATGTATTAAAAAAATCGAGCGACTGGTATCCTCTAGATGCAGTCGTCAGCTCGTTTCGAAAGTACCTTTAGGGTAATCCATGGGGAAGAAACAGAAAGTCGAACACAGATGGCGCTGCGTACGGTTGACTCACAACTCAGACCAAAAATAACTAAACTTGCAATCAAAAACTGACGTTTAGTAACAGATACCCTGTTACTAAACGTCAGTTCTCGATTCAAACTGTCAGTAGTCAGAGTGACAGATTGGAGCGACGTGATTTGGTCCCTCCTTCGCTTGTTACGTCATCGTCTTGGTATCAGTATGGTCGGAAGTCGAATCGATCTGGATGTTACAAATCCCGGAAAGCTGACTTCCATTCTCCAACATTCACTGCGCCGTGCGAGCTCTGGTTAAGTTCTAGTTATGTGGCGGCGTAAATGTCCCCAATCTCACAACAGTGCCTAATGAACGAGTGTGCTCCATCGTATACCACATCGCTGCTTAACAGACAGGATGGTGGTCAAACGATTGTTCATAGTGATAAAAAAACAATAGTTGTCTTTGGTCTGAGAATTGCACGAACCAATGAGAGTAAGGCAATCTGTCAGATGAACGTGTTGTATAAGAATCGATTATCCAATCGTATTTTTCGAGCGAAACTAGCGCCATTAGTTCTAAACTAGCGCCGTTCGTGAGTTTTCTTCCCTATGTTTCCTACTTGTTATGATTCAACTTATATTTAACTCTTTTCCGGACAGTAAACGCCTATAGGCGACATAATAATAAAACATATATTGTGTCTATTTTACTGTCCGGCAATGTGTTAAGTGATAACAATAATTAATGTACTTATATGTTACAATAACTCAATATTTGAGATTGAAAATAACTCCGGTCGAAGATTAGTGCAATTATGTAAAACTATATAAACGAAATCATTCCATTATTTATATACTTATGTGTAATATGTACCTATGTACAATTATAAAGAAGAATATGACCTGTGTATATACGTTAAGCAGTGGCGTGCACTGGCTTTTACGATAAGTGCGTACGTAAAAGACAGTGCACGCCATTGAGTATTATATTGATAGAACAGAATATCGTTACGGTCAATTTAATTTACCGACTCATTATATTACATTATGTATTTATTAGGTCTAGTCTGAGTATATCGGTTATTTTGCCAGGTTGTTAATGTAAAATGCACTCTATTTGATGGTGTCAAAGTAACAAATAAATTTGGCACTTGTCATAATAGGATCTATTCTAAAAGGACCCTTCTTCCTTGCATATAAAGGTTGTTTTTGTTTAGCACCGAACTAAATTTACCGAAAAACTTAGACAAGACCGTCAGTGGCCTGCACACCATATAGGCAAAAAGACACTGCCTACCTTAGTATTTTGGCTACCCGACCTAATACTAGAGTTATTGCTAGAACTTTGTTGTACTCACGACATAGGCTGACGAAGGTCCTGTGTTTTACGGGTGAGTAAATAGGTAGGTACCTATATTTCGTAAAGACAAGTTACCTATACATAGGTGTCAACCCCTGGGGATTACTTGCCTACCTTGTCGTATAAGCCAGTGCACGCCACTGAATACCGTTATAGATTGTTTTCACGTGTCGCGTAATTTTCGGAATCAATTTCGTCAAATTACCTATACTTTTCAATTTAAAATTGTTAAGATTACTTAATATTGTTTTATGCCATAATTTTTTTTTCAATGGGAAATTTCCTTTGACGTTTTTTTAACAGATTTTTGGGGTTTAGAGCTGTCATTACTGTCACACTTTCCGAACAAAGATTGACAGTACTGACAGTTCTTATCCCGAAAATCTGTCAGAGAAACGTCAAAGAAAATTCCCCGTTATTTTTAAACGAACAAGCGTTGTATAAATATAAAAGACACTACATATTTTAAAACAAGACATTTAAGTTAAAAGTCTATACATTCAAATCTCGAGATAATCAGCCCATTATACCAAACACCTTTCCCCAAGGAACATGTTCCCTATGTCAAATAAAAAGAAAAAAAATTTTGCTCGTCATCTAAATAATGAACAAGTGTGCTCCATCGTAGACTACATCGCTGCTTAACATCAGTCGGGATGGTGGTCAAACTCTTAATCGTTGTGTTAAAAAAAAGTCAGCTGATCGGTCAGTTTGTATGAAAAATTATTTTTTTTGGGTTTTGACATAGAGTTGGGGAAATTAGTTTGGTAACTATGGCTTAGTGACTTACTCGATTTTCGACAGTTTTTGATTTACATTTGTATAAAAAATACGCTTTTTGAAATTATTATGTTATTAATCTTTTTGTGATATTTTCAAAGTCCATCCAACGACTCAATGACTTTTATTAGGTACTAGTTGTATATGTTAGGTTTAAATGTTTTTTTTTTTATATTGTTAATTTAATATAGTAACTAGGGTAGACTTACTAATGAAACTACACACATCAAAAGTGTCTAGGGATTCAAGAACATTTTTGGCTCTAAAAAAAATCTAATTTATTTAAATCTAATCTAATCTTCTGGATTGGTCCCCTACCTAATTCCCCATGCCTGTATCAATGACTTATTACTACATTTTGAATAAATTATGAATGAATTCAGTTTTTGTAAAATATATTTTTGATTGCAATCTTCTAAAATGTACTTGATCCCTAGACACTTTTGATGTGTGTAGTAACTAGGGTAGACTTACTAATGAAACTATATAAAGACATTATAACTCAATATTGTTCACCGGGGCTATATATAAAGATAAGATATAGGCGCTATATATAAAGACATGTATGAGACTCATTTAACTCATGTCACCCTATGGGTAGAAGCGTGGGTTACTCATAGAGCAGTCGGCCGCGTTCAGTGGAGTTAGAACCAAGAAGGAAACGATCAAACGTGTCGAGGAATTATCATCGCGAGGTGCAATGGGGAATTTTCAAACTCCAAAAGTTTCTTATCTAGATGTCGCTAGTAGGTATCCAGGGGGGACTTCTGTCAGTTATATTTTAGTATGTTTGTTTATTATTTGGACGAGTTATTTAGACTTCAGACACTTTTTTAACATGTAGACAGACAATAAAGAAATGTACTGTCGCCTTCAATACGGACAGCTTGAAGTTAGTAATTTCATTGACATTTGTCCCCCTAATACAACTAGCGCCATCTGTCATAACTAAGAGAAACAGGGGCCCTGAAAATTCCCCATTTCGCTAACACTTCCTGTGACACTTAATCATCAATAAGGTAGAATATTGTATAATTTGGGCGTGACACTTGATGTGTGTACTTTATCTTTCTACTAGTGGACGCCCCGCGATTTCATTCGCGTAGTTTAGTAGTACCCGCATCCGAAATTTCAAGCGTCTAACTTGAGCTCTTTAGATTTTTTCATACAAAAGTATTTTCCCGTTAATTCCCGTTCTCGTGCGAATTTCTGGAATTCCTTTCTTAGTGTACCCCTACGGTACCTAAGATACGTCCGACATTTCAAATGGCTAAGGTTAGCCGTTTGGACTGTGTGTATATATGTCAGTCAGTCAGTCAGCTTTTAGTTTTATATATTTAGATTAGATTATTACTATTGTACTTATAGTAGGTGAAGAATTAGTTCCTTTTTTTATTCGCGAGTTTTTCGCCCTCGACAATGTTAAACTGGCTGCATTCTGAAATAAAAATATTACGCTGACAGCGCTCCTGAAAGCAATGCAATCGATAATACGGAACATACCCTTAGTGAAGAAGTTTACGTATAAGATACTTTATTATTAAGTAATAACATAATTAGTATTTTAAGTAATTTTCAGATTCTTAAAGGTATCGTACTTAGGACATTATTATTTTTCCTAGTTGTCTCGGCAAACATTTCTTTTGCCATGGGAAGTCGCATTTATATCCCGTGTATTGGATGAAATACACCTTTTAAACCTTCCCTGAACTTCCACGTGTAATTCAAGACCAAAATTAGCCAAATCGGTCCAGCCGTTCTCGAGTTATAGCGAGACTAATGAATATCAATTCATTTTTATATATATACTAGCTGTCCCGGAAAACATTTGTTTTGCCATAAAAAGTTTCCTTTGTTCCCCGTTTATTGGGAGAAATACAACACCTAGATGCATAAAAAAGACAGTAGCCGATACTCAGACCTACTGAATACGCATATAAAATGTGGTAAAAATCGGTAAAGCCGTTTCGGAGGAGTACGGTAACTAACATTGTGACATGGAAATTTTATATAATTTGTATTGTAAGTAATTTTCAGATTCCTCTTCTGTTCTTAAAGGTATCGTACTTAGGACATTATTATTTTTCATTAAGTCATATTTTGGAAACTTTAATTCTCATGAATAATAGTCCTTGTTTTAGACATACGATAAACTCATATTGAACGTTTTGAACAATATTGTAATTCTAATTAATGTTTAATAATGTTTTTGTTTTTAGTAATGTGTAGTCTGAAGCTATTTTTGGCAATTTTTTTTTACGAATTTTCCTATTTCCTATAATTACCTGTCGTTATTCCGTAAGTTAGTATATTTTTTTTTATTATCTGAGATCGATTGATTGGTTCACTTCGATAGCCGACTGCTTTATGTCTAACTCTCAAGAAATGTAGGAACCATAAAGCTAACAAAATACCGTTAAAAATAATGTCAGTTCTTAAAAAAAAATTCAACACTATCGTGGGCACATCCCGCCTGTCTGCGACATGATGACTTATAAAAAGTTTTTGTAGTTTTAACTGTCCACGAATGTTGCCTTGTCTTCTGTTATTTTGTTAACAATAACAGAAGACAACGTCAAAGTATACTTGTACAATATTCCTGAAAATTATACTAATTCAACTGTTAATTAACGACATGCTCACAACGTAACCCAGCGGGGTTGGAGTTCCTTTTCTGAAGCGGGGGTAGAAGTCGGTACCACTAACCCGTAATTAAATAACACGCGTTACTCATAACATTAATAATTAATTTGTAACTTTACGAAAATAGGTGTAAGTAAAAACGAGCTCTTCCAAGTAGTGTTATAAGTGTAGGCTAAACTCTTGCAAATATAGGTATAATACATCATAATTATAGTGTAGACGTTGTTGTTTTTTTGTCTCTTTCGCACTTTAGTGTCACTACATGACGAAAGAGACAAGAATATTCTATGTAAGTACCTTTTATAATGCGTTAGCGTATAAGTAGAAAATATGTAAATACATACATTATTCAATATATGTAGTAACAAGTGGACGCCCCGCGATTTCATTCGCGTAGTTTAGTAGTACCTGCATCCCAAATTTCAAGCGTCTATCTTGAGCGGTGTTGATTTTTCATACAAAAGTATTTTTCCGATAATTCCGATTCCCGTGGGAATTTCTGGAATTCCTTTCTTAGTGCAACCCTACGGTACCTAAGCTACGCCCGTTTCAAATTTCAAGTGTCTAAGTTTAGCCGTTTGGGCTGTGCGTTGATATGTCAGTCAGTCAGCTTTTCCTTTTATATATTTAGATTATCATCATAAGACATATAACGGACTTATTATATTAGAATTATTCATTACTTATAGTAGATTTTCTTTCCTGCTCTTCTCGATAATTCCAATTCCTTCAGAGAACTTTAGAATCTGTCTCAATTTGTCGTATTCCTCAATCTGTCTATTATCCCGTTTTGTGGCACTTCATGTCCTTTAAAATGATTTTGAGAATGCTTCCGTTTACCTCTGAGGGATTTGAGAAAGTCGAGAAATTCAGAAGAAGAATGTAGCTATTCTAAAACACCCATTGTTTTTCAAACAGCAAATTAATGAGAGGTTTTCTGATAGCTTCAAATATGACAAAAGTAGTTCCAAAACATCTCACAGATGGCGCTAATCAGACATGATCTGAAGGAGAAACTCATTTTAGAATTGTCAACAAAAAATAAAAATATGAAATGACAGTCCTGTCTAGGTAGTGCCATCTATTGACATTTCTTAGAACTGTAATAAGCCACCTGTCAGAAAACCTCCCATTTCGTTTTGTTGATCCATTAGTTTTCGCCAACGTCCACCAACCTCAGCTCTGGGTGTTATACTGTGGTTTGGTGCCTACACTAAAATACATTATTATATAATATATTAGGTACAGTGGAAGAAATTCAGAGATAAAATGTTTGAGTAACCTTGTCTTACTTAGTTCACTAAATCGTGTAATCTTTTTCGTAAAGTTCTAATCCCACTGTACAGTGGAATAAATTCAGAGATAAAATAATGGAGTAGCTTTGTATTGCTTAGGTGACTAAAACGTATAATCGTTTCCATAAAGTTCTAATCCCACTGTACAGTGGAACAAACTCAGAGATACAATGAAGGAGTTACTTTGTTGTGCTCATGTCATTTAATCGAATGACCATTTTCTTATTGTTATAATGCCACTGTACAGTGGAACAAATTCAGATAAAATTATTGTCCGAGTAACTTTGTCTCCTATTTTTAAGATTTTAGTTTGAAGGGTTACGTCCGCGGTCCATTGCTGTCGAAATGAAATGAAATGATTTATTTATTCATCGTTATAAGTGCTATTAAATACAGATAATTATACAGTACATAAACACACAGTATAACACAACGGTTGATGAAAGTTTATGAAAAAGTATGCTTTAAAAAACAAAAGTTAATGTGCCCGGTTCGAATTAATTTCTTTTACTGGTCAATTCTGAAATGATTGTAATCATAGCTAAAAAACCGTAATCAAACTATGACTGGCCATCAGTCATTTATAGTCTTGTATGATTTTCTTAGGTGACAAAGTTACACAGATAGACTTAGATGGGTCTTTTAGAATAATAATAATAGTATGTATTCATTGTTTACAATGTTATGTTTATAAAGAAACTTGATTATGTATAATTACATAAAAATATATATTAACCGCCTTTTAGACAATTTATTCATTCGAAGTCAATTTGATTTTAGCATATTATAATCTATGTTGTAATAATTACACTGATAAAAATGTATGTACTTACTAAATATTAGTTTTGTTTGTAGTATTAATGTTTTACTGTTATGTCTGTATATTTTGATACTCATAATATGTTTATGAAATTATGTTATGTTTTAGTTGACTCGATGCTTTTTAATTAGTCTTCTGCCGTTTTTAGTACGTAGTATATATTTTCTAAAACTTTCACCGTTTTGTAATACTTTTACTAGGACGGATGAATATTTAATACTTACGCCTACGTCAGACCGTGCGTTCCAATACAAACTTTCAAGCCTTGCCCAAACAGACGCGTTCAGGTCGCACCTGCGGTAGCGTGCACGGTGCGTGCAGCGTCCTAAAATAACGTGCATGACCAGTGGGGTCAGACACTAAGAAAACGATCACTGGTTTTGTGTCGCTTCATTGACGTAAGACCAATCACGGCACACCACCGCAAGCTGCGATTGGCGGACGTTGCCGAAAACGAATGCATTGACACGAAACGAACGCTCGTTTTCTTATTGTTCTAAACCCACTGATCGCACAACTGCCGCGTGCAAACGCTGCCCCGACCCCGCGACCACATCGCTGGAAGTTCGTACACAACGGATAGTCACTGTACACGCTACCGTCGATGCGAGCTGAACGCGTTGGTTTGCAAAATAATGCAACGGTGCCTACGAACATTTGACAACCATGATTGAATAGTTTCGGCCGGTGTTGAACAATTGAGTGATTTTTTGTTCCATTTAGATGTTGCGCAAATTACTCTTGTTTCGTACAAAATCTGCCCATACGTTTAGTAGAGACTATTCGAACGATGTAGGAAATTGAGGACTTAATGGCGCTAGTATCGAATGTTCCAAAACTGTGTTTGATTTGAAAAAAAAAACGACTACTTTTTAAAACTATCTCTCTACCTATCTACCAGCCTTTGTATTGGAATACTTTGATTCCTGCTCAGTATAGTCGGGAGGTCTTTAAGTGGTTGGGGTAAATAGGTACGTAATGAACAAGTGTGAACCATCGCAGAGCCAGGATGGTGGTCAACGCTTGTTCATAAACAGTAGATATTAGCGCCGTTAGTCCCTTAGTCTCCTACAGGATTGTCATGGCCGGGGCACTGATTCTTATCTTGTTTTCCTTTTACTTTGCGCTGGATACTTAACGTACTTATTTTACATGTCCTTGACATGTTTTTGTTGTATAATTCGCATAGTTAGAATAAAAATGACCCAAAACGAAATATGCTGCTTTCGCAATTTATATTTTATATGCCTATGTGTTAAGGTTCAATTTAATAAAATGACACATTTTTTATTGTGTCACTTTTGTTCTAACTGAACAAATTGTAAAGCGAATTCGTAACTTTTCTTCGTCAAAATTTTACTTGGAACTGTTTTATCATGTACCTATCATGTCACTTAACAATTTCACCTCGCCTGTTGACGTGATAACAATAAATTATATTATTGTTAGTCCACAAAAGTGTTAAGCAAGATCATGACAAAGCAAAGTTACAATTCGTTTTTATAAATGTCACTCTTAATGATATTTAAATGAGGAATTTACAAACCCCAAGAATGTCTTATCTAGATGTCGCTAGTAACTAGGTGTCCAGGCTGACTTCTGTCAGTTAAATTGGTGAGTTATTTAAATTTCAGTAACTTTTGTAACATGTAAACAAACAATAAAAATATAACTGTCACTTTTCAATACTGACTGTTTGACGTCAGTCGTTTGGTTGACATTTATACCCCTTTATACACTTAGCGCCATCTTTCATGACTAAAAGAGACATGGGCCTTGAAAATAACTCATTGCATCTTAAAAAGAACTATTGTCAGAAAAATACGATTGTAAAAGAATTTGTTACTATTTACGAATCTCTTTCCTAATACTTAAATAATACATCAGAGCACTAGTTGTTAACGCAATATAATATACTTAATTGAAAATAAAATCGATTGAAATATAAAAAAAGAATTAAACATACGGAGACAGTGGTAATTTTATTGAAACCCTTGAATTATTAATTAATAGGTAAATCGCTATACAATTTCGGGTGTCCTTCGCCACGGACTGGAATAAATTGGAACCACCTAACCTTGAAGTTATTGAAACTATGAATTGTCGAAAATAGTTTTTAAATTACAGGTAAGTTCAGGGCCCCTCTGCTTCGGAATATCTTTACAAACGCATGTGTATGCTTTTTTGGATTCTGTGCTCAATTTAGCCCATATAATTTGAGACCGCGGGGTACGTTGACCACATATAGATCTTTATCGCGTAAAATAAACTCTAAATTGATTGCAACAGAGTACAAAATTGTGTCAATGGGCACCGTCAATTTTGTCTATAGAATAAAATAATGTGAGTTTACCTACCAAGGCACTGCAACAGTCCGTTTCCACTCAAACATCAAGAGAGTTCATGTTTAACCAAGGTCTCTCTATAATCTAACACCACTACTAACAGGGCTGGTTTGGATTATTGCAGACCGTCGAATCTTTTATCTTCTTTGTTTAAGCTCACTCGAGAATTCAGGGAATTTCCTTTTCATTTCTTTTTAATTTTTTTTTTTGCGGCCAACCAATGCCTTTAGTCAATTTTATTGACCTTAGGTCCCATTTAGTGTGGACAGCCCTGATCTAACAGATATAAATGCGGTAATACGGAATATTCCCTTCGGAGTGGTGTCTCCCCTGGTGGAGACACGAGGATTTTCGAATACTGGTGTCCTCCCTCTACGGGTGAGCCACGACTTTCATCTTACCTCAGGACTTTTATACAAATAATTATTTCAGTCTTCGTGTTATGTTTATATAAATACATTTGTCTGTGTTTCCTGCGCAGTGCAGTCTGAAGGTCTTCAAGTCACTGGGGTGAATAGGTACCTAATGAACAAGTGTGCTCCATCGTAGACCACATCGCTGCTTAACATCAGTGGTCAAACGCTTGTACAATGTGTTTTAAAAAAAATGTCATTGGAATTAAAAGTAATTCTTGGCGGAATAGACAGAGGCACTTGTTAAGCATATTCTACGGGGCCAACAACCGTTAACTCAACGTTTTAAGGGACTAGCCCATCGTCGTTTGGTTAGTAAATTTTATCTCGACCCGAATAAATAGAACAGAGAAATTTGTTTATGGCTGCCGTCCTAAAATTATTGGGCTATGTTTTGACCCGCCTCATATTAGCGGAGATCTTATTTATGTACCCCATCAGCAACCGTAATTTTTTTAATGTGAATGCGTACAATATGATGATTTATTCCTATGTAAGTTAAACTGAAAATTGAATACCAACATTTAAAGATTGTCATCGCGTATAATATACTCTAACTTGATTGCAGCAGAGCGCAAAATTGTGTGAATAGGAACTGTCAAATTGCTTCGTCGAATTAAAAAATAGACTAACACGTTAGGCTAACATTTCCAGGCTCTTGGTCTCCTAGTGAGAAATAGATGACATACCTACTTAGCAAGTGCCCCAGCTTACCCCTCATTGGAGTTCAGAGGCGTGAATTTTTCAACGTATATTAGACGTTGTCATCGCGGGCTGTGTAACATATGTGTGTCCTAAATACAGAGGGGCAATTTGGTCGCCAATTATACGACACAGAAAGAAACGTTAAAGAATCAATTAATGTCGTCGTTTTAATAAATAATAGCCGGTCGGCCTCAGTGGATTATGAAAGATTGATGGCAGGTTTGGGGGCGCGCGCCGGACTAGAGAAGGATACAGTTTCTTGTTTACTTAACATGCCCCTCGCTAACGCGTCACCTATAATTTGCGTTCGGCCCCGGTCAAAGTTGCAACACTTGGCAACGCCGTGTACTGATCGACACATAAAGTGTTTAAGACGTTGCATTTACGTACTTTTTAAATTCTCAAGAAATGTCGGGGAAAAGTGTATTTCACAGACAACAGTGTTAGCTGGTTGAACAGGTAGATATATGTACAATATTGACGTTTCGTTTAAAACAGCTCTACTTGTACGTGAAGTTTTAAAACAGACACAGTTAGCCCCGAAATTAAATTCGGGTAGTTTGGAAACTCGGACAAAATTATAATAGCCTTCAAAAATTTCTGTCAACAACTGTACACGGGGGGGTCAGTTTGCACGTTTTCATTCACTGCGTTAAATATTCAATTGGCGTTCTGTCCTTGTCACTCGTTAGGCTAATTGGTGGGCGCGAGAGGGCCGGGTATAGGTGTGTGTGCGGCGGCAGCGCGGGCCGGCGCCGCCACTGCCGGCAGTCGGGGCACCGCCGCGGGCCGCCATGCCCGCTCACACCACGCTGGCCTCCACTATAGCGCGGAGACACTTCTTCAGAATAAGCCTCGCAACACAGCAAAATGAGTTAGACAAACCGCATCCTCTGTCGGTGTCATGAATCCGGATTATTCAAGGTCGCGTGCCCAATCGATGAACGATTTAATGTGATAGCTCTAACGTGCCCGCTCAAAGGCCGTAAACAACGAACTTGAAAAAAAAAGAAACTGTTGTTTTTTTTGTATTTTTTTTGTCCTATAGTGCCAATGTCGTTGTAGTATTTTGCTAAGTAAAGTTTTGAACGTAACGCCCGCGTGCGCTGATATTCTCGACCGCAAGTACTTCAAATTATACTGATCTTCATGGAATATGGGCATCTGCTTAGACACAGGTGAGTATACGTGGTTAACGTGGCGTGTTTCAGGAATAGATAGAATAGTAAGAACATTATTTATGTTTTAATTCTATGAAAACAAGCCTGAAGGACTTCAAGTCGCGGGTGAATTCATCGTAGACCACAACGCTGCTTAACATCAGGCAGGGTGGCGGTCAAACGCTTGTTCATACGATTAAAAAAAATAACAATATTGTATAGGTAGATGAGTCAAACACATTTGTTTTCAATGTGGAATTTTCTTTGACGTTTCTCTGACAGTTTTGCGAGCGGAGAACTGTCATTACTGTCATGCTTTCCAAACAAAGTTTACCTACTCCGTCCGAAAATCTGTGAGAAAACCGTCGAAAAAAATTCCCCATTCAAGAGAAAGAAAGAAAATTATTTTATTCTCGCAACATAGACATGTTGAGCATCCAAACAGTTGGAGATGTAGGTTCGACATAGTAACTACATAACATTGCAAGTATACCTAGTAAGAATATAACATTTATCAATATTATTCGATATATCCATATTTTGCTTTTCGCCGGTTAAATTCTTGCTCTACACCCATACTTTGTTACTTATCATACATTCATTGTCAAATACCCACGTCCCCAACAGTTTATTAGAATTCGCTTTTGTAATATGCACACATCAAAAGTGAGTAGGGATCAAGAACATTTTTAGCTCTAAAAAAAAATCTAATTTATTTAAATCAAGTCTAATCTTCTGGATTTGTCTCCTACCTAATTCCACATGTCTGTATCAATGACTTATCACCACATTTTGAATAAATTATGAATGAATTCAGTTTTTGTAAAATATATTCTTGATTGCAATCTTATAAAATGTACTTGATCCCTAGACACTTTTGATGTGTGTAGTTATCATACATTAATTGTCAAATACCCACGATCCCAACAGTGCATTATCATTCGCTTTTGGAATATACTTTACTTACCGGCAATTTTGTGGCTCTATCTCACTCATTCAGTAAGACACCAGAGGAGGACAGAAATGGAAAATAACAAACTGTTAAGTCTATTCTAAAAGCTAAACTATATTAATTCCCGTCATTTAAAGCTTGTTTTAGGAATTTTATTTCATTAGAGCGTCCGTGGTCCAGTTGGTCGGGTATTTGACTTGTGATCGGGAGGTCGCGGGTTCAAGTCCGGCTACTGGACGTGTACCAATGGGACTCTTTTTCAGAGCCTATTGTACGCAACGCAACGCTCGTAAGGTGAAGGACAACGTCTCGTGATGAAACCCGCACACCACAAGGTGTGTGAACCCTATAACGGCGATGGGCTCACCCCCTGTCACGTTGGGTTAAATACGCTTGGTGAACCGTGGGCATTTGCTTATAGCAAGTGCCTCTGCCTACCCCGCTTTGGGATTAAAAGGCGTGAAGTGTATTTATTTTTTTATTTTATTTATTTGTGAAGCCAACGAGACAGAGGGCGAAGAACTGTAATTACTGTCAACCTTTGTTTGACAAGAATGACAGTAATGACAGTTTTCCGCCCGAAAATATGTCAGAAAAACGTCAAAGAAAATTTACTCATTCGGAAACGGCCTGTAATTAGTGTTCTGTGGCCCATAACCTCTACGCAAAGTAAAAGCGATAAAGGACTTAGATTCACACTTTTGTGTGTACTCAATTTAAGGCAGTACTTACTACTTGAAATTATAGTTTAATGGTATGTATGTGTCCTTTAGTGTTTTAGTGTTACACCGAAGGTGGCGTGAAAAGTACTCGAAACCGGAGGTCATGTATGAAAAGATGTATGAATGTAGATGAAGCGAAAGGGGTATGTCAGGGCCGTGACAAATGGAGATCTGTAGTCTCTGCCTACCCCTCTGGGAGACAGGCGTGAAGTGTATGTATGTATGTTACATACCTTGTGTGATTATTCTCTGAAATCTTTAGATAATTCCAGTGAAGACATTCAATAAGGTTCAAAGTATGTATTGGTCAAGTGGGAATATACTAGACTTTCTTTGATTGAGGGTAAAAGGGATTATGGTATTATCCATAGAACTTAAATGCGGTGAATCAAAGAGCAAACAGAGCAGAGACTGTACGACAGCGTGGTTTCTAGCCGACTGGCTAGAAAGTGTTTATTACATTTCCTGTGTAACTAAAATATCACAAAGACAAAATTAAATATCACAAGTGTCTGTGGTCCAGTTGGTCGGATACTTGACTAGTAACCAGGAGGTCGCGGGTTCGAGTCCGGCTACTGGACGTGTACCAATGGGACTCTTTTTTCAGAACCTATGTACGCAACGCAACGCTTGTACGGTGAAGGAAAACATCGTGGCGAAACCCGCACACCACGAGGTGTGTGAACCCTATAACGGCTATAGGCTCACCCCCTGTCACGTTGGGTTAAATACGCGCGCGTGAACCGTGGGCATTTGCTTTAGCATGTATCTGTAGAACATTCTAAATGCTTTATGCTGCGTTTATTACCTAGCTTAAACACTCTATAACATCTTCGTCTCACTCACAGCGATGTTATATGATAGAGACAACGATACTAACAACCAAAAATCAACCAACTTCACAAACTTACTGGAAATAAATAGTAGAAAACGCGTAGAGAGCGCGTGGGTGTGAAATTATTATATCATGTGTAACGCCCCAAGTATTCAAAGGTAGTTTAAAAGTTAAAGACTCCGGACTATTTGCTGGGCACTTAAATTATAAGCGTCTGTGGTCCAGTTGGTCGGATACTTGACTTGTAACCGGGAGATCGCGATCATCACAAGATCACTGTTTGTAACATATACCATAGTTATTAAAGCTCTACTGAAACTCGTTACTCCGTATTTCACGTACAACGAACAATTTAAGCTGAGCTTGGTGCAATATCGGAAGAGATAAACCGCGTTTATTATAAGGGCCAGTACTTCTAACTTATGCTAATGATAATTGTTTGTTAGAAGCTCACTGCGGCGGACATTACGTAAGTAGTTCTGTTCCCAGTGGAAAAGATAGCTTTTGTTTGCAACAGCCTTATGCCGTGGCCGATGGCGAATAGAATACATGTGTCACCTTCCTAGCCCTGCTTTTCCCGTCACGGGGGTCGTAAGAGATATTTTAGTAACATTGGACCTTTCTGCCGGTAAATCTTGCCGGTAAGTCTTATATTGCGTTTGTGTATGTAATAAGTTGAATGTATTAAAATTTAATGTCTTTACTTGTAAAGTACGTATTAGGAACTTTATTAGTGAACTGTATGGAACGAGCAATCTCCCCTAACACCGGTTTAAAACTTAACTGGAGAGTAGTAAAGACTTAGTAAAAAAAGAATTTTCAAAATCGGTTCATAAGCGACGAAGTTATCCGCGAACAAACATAAAATAAACATATATACGTTCGAATTGAGAACCTCCTCCTTTTTTGAAGTCGGTTAAAAACCCTATGACAAATCAAGATATTTTTTTAATTTTAAACTTGGCTCTTCAACTTTAAAGCCGACAATTCTGTCACAGACAAAGTAATAACTCTTCGAGTTAAATATTATATGGTTGATGTCATTGTTACAGTCTATCGATAAAGTCGTAAATAGTCAAAGTCGTGTCAAAAACTGATTAAAACGTGAGGGTGGACATCACATTTCAATGCTGCGTTGACATTAAACGGGAATAATAAATTGATCAAAATAGGAGTCCTCGCCTTTACTACAATGTATTTTTCATTATTACACTAATTTCACCCCATTAACATAATAATTGCAGCGAAAAATTAATTTTGAAAATAAGAAATAAAGAACTCCATATCTAAACGCTTCCCGTCACAAAGTCCCTCAAACAACTTAAATTCTACCTCAGCTACTGTTTGACTTTTTAGCCTTACCTCGAAAGATATTTTTGTATTGAAAATGTCATCGAAACTGATTGCATGAACATGAAACTGACATATCCTAAGATGAAAAGATGTTAACTATGGTAGTTTGAACTTAAGAGCCAATTTTTAATAAATTGAACGGGGAATTTTCTTTGACGTTTTTCTGACAGATTTTCGGGTTTAGAACTTTCATTACTGTCAAACTTTGTTTGGTAAAATTCTGTCAGAAAAACGTCCAAGAAAATTCCCCATTGAATTGAACAATGGGAGTTGTCCCATACTTACATCTAAATATATAAAAGGAAAAGCTGACTGAATGACTGACTGACTGACTGACATATCAACGCACAGCCCAAACGGCTAAACGTAGAGACGTTTATTTTTCATCTTAATAAGTGCTATAACATACAGATATACAGTAGCATAACACAAAGCTTGATGAACGTCATTTATGACTTTAAAACAAAAG
>SJJU01007125.1:0-12783 GCA_012932125.1 Conopomorpha cramerella
AGGCAGTAGATCGAACGATGCGTGATATAAGGCAGTGCGACCGCTTAATGGGTGGTGTAACAGTTTTGTTCTGTGGCGATTTTAGGCAAATTTTGCCCGTGGTTCCTCGAGGATCTAGAGCCGACGAAATGAATGCATGTCTTAAGAATTCATGTATATGGCCACATGTAAGTAAACTCCACTTGACCGTCAATATGAGGGCGAGAAGAGGAAATAATCCAAATGCAGGAGTTTTCCAATTTGCTGCAAAAAATTGGTGAAGGCACATTTCCGAACATAGAAGAAAAAATTGAGTTGCGAAGTAGTGCTTTATGTAACACTGTGTCTTCTATAGCTCAACTTATATCCTCCGTATATGGCGACTTACAACGAATTATGAGTCAAGAAAACGCATGGCTTTGTGAACGAGCAATATTATGTCCTCGAAATGTTCAAACGACCAAAATTAATAATATCGTCATGTCACAAATAAATGGTTCAGAAGTAGAATATACGTCCATAAATAGGGTCATGGACCAGGACGAAACTACAACGTACCCTATTGATTTTTTGAATTCTTTATCTGCGCCTGGACTTCCAGCTCATTTAATTAAGCTGAAAATAGGTGTACCTATAATTCTGTTAAGGAACTTGAGCCCTCCTAATTTGTGCAATGGTACAAGGCTAAAAGTTGTCTCCCTGCATTCGAATATAATCGAAGCAGAAGTGGTGCGGGAGATATTGTTTTCATACCCCGAATACCCATTATACCGAGCAATTTTCCGTTTCGATTCAAACGCGTGCAGTTTCCAGTAAACGTGTGCTTTGCTATGACAATCAATAAAGCACAAGGTCAAACTTTCGCCACTACTGGCGTGGATCTCAGTACTGACTGCTTCTCACATGGACAGCTTTATGTTGCCCTGTCTCGCGTTAGTAACGCACATAATTTGTTCGTGTACACCCCTGAACAAACTACGTTGAATGTGGTTTATAAGGAGGTGTTGAAATAAGCTACCGATATCGTCGGTATTGCTGAGAGTACCAGTACTCCATACCAGTAAGGAGTTCAAAACGGGGGATGAAAAGTTGTAAATAAATATGGGCATTTTTAGACCTGAATGCTAAAACTGAATGATTGTGATGTTGATTCGATAAACTTAAATTACAAAAGACGGGGATGAAATGTCCTATGGAATTATAAGATGTCAAAAGACACAATATAGAGCTAACTCCTACTGGATCTATTACAAATTATGAAAGTACGTATGTATGCTATATTGTAAATAATAAGTGCAAATAATTAAAACTGCTACCCGAAGACACTATTCCACGCGGGCGGAGTCGCGGGCACAGCTAGTCTACTATATAAAAATAAGTCGGGTTTTCCTCCCTGACGCTATAACTCCAGAACGCACGAACCGATTTCCACGGTTTTGCATTCGCTGGAAAGGTCTCGGGCTCCGTGAGGTTTATAGCAAAGAAAATTTAAGAAAATTTTCAACAGAAAAGCGGGAAAACGAAACGAAGCCATCTGGTGGCGAAACGGAGTTCGCCGTGTTTGCTAGTCATGCTATAATTTCTTTAGGTAGCTACTTTACTTTTAATTCCCAATAATAAGATTGAATAACACGTTTGTTGGTAATTAGGCAAGGAGAAGGAGGAGTTCTGGAGCGCGCTGGGGTCGCGGCGCGGGCTGCTGCGCGCGGCGCCGCCGCGGGACGTGGAGCGCCCGCTGCCGCCGCGCCTCTTCTACGCGCACATCACCAACGGACACTACCAGTGTACGTGCACAGCTTTATGACATCATCATCAGCCACATAACGTCCACTGCTGGACGAGGGCCTCCCCCAATGAGATCCGTCATTTGGGGTGAAATGCCAGTACTCGCCACGCTTGGCAGGCGGGTTGGCGATCGCAGTGGTGTTGTGGTTTAACTCACAGAGAGCGATGCTGCCCGTTCTCTGGAGAGCTCCCTCGGTCGCCTCTTACGACCCCCATGACGGGAAAAGTTGGGTTGGGGTGGTGACACGTGTATTCTATTCGCCGTCACCACACGGCTTATGACATACTACACTCGAATTCATTCATTAAGAATAACCCCCATACAATAACTGCAACAATCTGCTGAATCATGAGAGACTGCAGGAACTGTATGTGCTTTTCATTGAAGTCTACCAGTTTACCGAGTACTAAGGCACACGCGTACCTAGATTAACGACAAAGGTCAAGAGGTCCCGAATTCAGCATGACAATATCCTAATGGATATCAGATATATGGGTCATTCACGAGATCAGAAAAAATCTTTTGCAGGTTGGAATGCTTATTGAACAACTTTGCCTCGGTTTTCAGTCACGGAGATAGTGTCGTTCAGCCAGTACTGCATCTGCCCGGAGGTGTGCTGCGTGCTGGACGCGCGCGGCGCGCTGTTCGTGTGGCGCGGCGCGCACTGCCCGGCGCGTGCGCGCGACCAGCCCCGCGACCTCGCGCTGCACTACCTCGCCGCAGGTAGACAATTCCCACAATCGACTCCTACGACAACCCAGGAAGAAAAGCAGCTGATGTATTCTATTTACATCTTTTTTTGGACTTCTTTTTTGGATTGACTTGGAGGAGAAAACTCATGAACGAATGGCGCTAGTTTCGTTTGACCTAAAACGCACAATTTATTATCGATTGTCAAGCACGTTTGACAGATCGCAATTCGCATCACTCTCATTTGTTCATACAGCTCAAGCTTACGAGGACTTTGTGACGGGAAGCGATGAGTTGCAAATGGCGTTCTTTATTTCTCATTTGAAAATTAGTTTTTCGCTGCAATTATTGTGTTAATGTGGTGGATTTAGTGTAATAATGTGCTGGTGATGAAAAAATGTGATGGTCCACCCTCACGTTTCAATGAGACTGACACGACACGACTTTGACGACAATTTTTACCACGTTGCTTATCCACACTCGACACTGGCAAAAATTATTGGCACAAGCTAATAGATTGCCATTTAAAAAAAAGACAGACTCAAGCTTACGAAGTATCATCTGTATTCAACATCGTGTTTTCGTATCTATTATGATTATGATCGTCAGGACATTTATGGCTTAGAGACTCTACATGTGTCATCTATAAGGAAATTATTTTATGTAGGTACGAGATGAGGAAAGAGCAAACCTCTCAAGATGCTACACATGTGATTTAAATCATTAAGGTCCACATGTACGACGTACCACTTACTGACATGATTTTGCTTTGAGCACGAACATTGTATTGTTCATGAGCAAGAATGAATCTTCCCATATTTTGCACATTACATAATATGCAACATGTTCGATGTAGACCCGGCAGCGCGGGACCCGGAGACGGCCGTGATCGCCATCAGTCAAGGCCGGGAGCCTCCCAACTTCACCGGCTTCTTCCCGCACTGGAAGCACTCCATGTGGAAGGTGAGAGCATTGGCATTTATTTTGTATTTTGGCTGTAGTTTAGCTGCAATTCGAGTTTTTCATGATATAATACAATTATGAATCCTGAGTGAGCCACTTTGTTGGATACTTGAATTTTAATCGACCGGCTGTACTGGGCGTGTACCTCTTTAATAGGACTCTTTTTTCATAGCCTATGTTTGCAACGCAACGCTCACTCTGACAAGAGAAACGTCGTGATAAAGTCCACACACCATAAGGCGAGGTGTGTGAACCCTGCAACGGATGGGCTCACCCCTTGTCACGGTTAAATACGCTTGGTTCGTGAACATTTCCTTAGTAAGGCGTGAAGTGTATTTTTTAAATTTATGAATTTCAACCTTAGGATGTTAAACCAGATTCTTTACAGACTGTACCTACTTATTTATTTGATTACTTACCCTCTTACCTACAGGGCCACAAAACCTTCACGGCTATAGTGAGCGCGCTGGAAGGCAAAGCTATCGTGCAGGGCGGCAACAGCCCGGTGCAGTCGGGTAACGCCGCCCACAGCTTCGACCAGCACGAGAAGTACCCGCTGGCCGTGCTGCGCGGACCCAGGGAGCACCTGCCTCAGGACGTGGATCCGCTAGTCAAGGAGGTAAGGAGCGAGAAAATCTAATATGATGATTAATTATTTTTTAATGAAACGCGTACAGACATTATAACTGAATAGTGTTATAAGTATATAGGCGCGAATATAATCAAAAACAAACTCGAGCTTACCTTTGTTGTCGACACAGTTGTCAACTCGAATTGCGCCGAAACGTCGAGTAAAATAACAAATGTAAGCTCGAGCTTATCTTTCATTATATTCACGCCTATATACCTGGTGAACAATATTGAGTTATGATGATGATTAATAGCTTTAAGATACCTAGATGTAGATGATACAGGGCGTTTCCGCAGCTCGATGTTCAATACACCTATTGTGCGTTGTTTGAGTGGCGCTTCTCGAACCACACCAACATTTCGAGGAAGCGTAACAAACCCTTTGCGTCCTTGACGATCTCTTGCTGGGATCGTCTGGGTCCTAAATAGGTCGCCTATAATCCTGGCATTCCAGTAGGATAGATATTTAGAATGTCTATTGGTAGTTGAAAGGGCTTGTTTACATTTTGTCAGTTTTCGACGGCTTACTCTGTGGGGGACGTGGCCGAGCAAGAATAGGTAACACATACAATCATCAGCTACAGGACTTCAACTGCTGGATTAGGGCCTCCCCCAATTTCCATAATCATTTGGAAGGGGAAAAGTCAATAATCACCACGCTTGGCAGGTGGGTTGGCGATCGCAGTGGTGTTATGGTTTAACACACAGAGAGCGTTGCTGCCGGTCTTCTGGAGAATTCCCTCGTTCGGCTCTTACGACGCCCAAGACGGGAAAAGTCGGGCTGGAGTGGTGACACTGACACATGTAATCTATTCACCACCACCACACGCACGTGGTATACGAACCTCATTTCACCATTAAACCATATACTTACCTGCCTAAATCGCTGCTTTTCTTTTGCAGTTATATCTGACTCACGACGACTTTGTGGCGACATTCGGCATGGCTTACAGCGACTTCCGAGCGCTCCCCTCTTGGAAGCAGAAGGACCTTAAGAAAGCCGTGGGACTCTTCTAATCTTCTCTCGCCTCCAAATACGATATTCAACTGTTCTATGTTATGGTCCTCGTTCTTTCAAACGAAAATTCTCGTTTCATCCGCTAAGTGGTTTCTTTTTATGTAGTGTATGTACTGAACCTACTGTTCTGCTGTTAAGCTATTGCTTCTGTCTGAGCATCAGGAACTTTTTTGTGTATTAATTTCACACTAATTAGTGTTTGAAATTAAAAAGCCAAGGTTTTGATAATAAGTTGTCTAAAATATATCTTGTTTTCCAGTAAACTATTTAGCTTCACATTTTCCGTCCAATAGTAGCTTTAATTAGACTGAAACAAATACTTACCGTAAGTAAGTAAATCTTTTCGTTAAATTATTTCCACTAAGTAAGAATAATCAATAATCATGTAATTAAAATTATTGAACTATTGTCTCTAAGAAATGTTACCTAGTATTAAAAAAAATATGAAAAAAGATTTAAAAAGATATCAATGTACTTATCTATAATTGTCTCTATGACATATAATTTAGTTAACTAAGCAATATCAGATGAATCTCAGTATTTAACCCAGAGCTATTTGTGTTAAGAAATAATAGTTCGATAAGTAAGGTAACTAGTTGGTAACCATCATGAAATGATGTTAAAATTTTAGCCCCCTAAATATATAAAAGTTATACCAAGATGTTTTAAACCCAGTTGCTGTCACTTTCTGGCCTTCCGAAAATTTATGAAGGTGTGAAAAGGACAAAACACGGTATAACTTTATCTTGTTTATAACTTTTTTATGCATATATTTCTAAGGCAGTAAAAGTTTTGTTAAGTTGAAATTATGATCTATGTAATTAGTCTATTGTTAAGAGTTGGCTTGTTATTTAATTTTATGAATAAACGTTTTATTTGGTTTACAAATGTTTGGTATTTTTTTTCTCATTTGTTCTATAGAACAAATTCCTCTTTCCCACTTCTCCTAGGGAAAAAAGGGACTAACAAACGAATAAGATCTTGTTTTATAGAACAAAAAGGAAGTTAACCCAAGGCAGACACCCAGGCCCGCAACAAAAATCTCAGATCGTTCCAGCGATCCTTGACTGTACTAGATAATTGCTTCATCGTCATCATTAGCCACATGACGACCACTGCTGGATGAGGGCCTTGACGAAGATAATTACGTAAACTATTTAAAAAAATAACAGCGAGTCCTGCAAGAGACAAAGAACATAATTATTGTCCCTTACTCTTTTACTCCTGAATGTTCATATTGTCTCGTTTTATTCTTAATTAGCTGTCAACATAACATGTAGTGAAAATCGATTAACCAATCGTGGCTTTGGGTCAAGCGAAATGAGCGCCATTAGTTCAAGAGTTCTCTTCTAAAATTCTAAAATAGTTAAAATCAATAATATAATGATAAATGAAACAAGAACATTTAAAAATGTTATTTATTTTCACAAATGTAGCACTTAGACGCTAGGCATTAATTTTATGATAAAATTAATAATAATCTTTACAATATACAAATTCCTTAAAAATCCATAAAATATTGGTTTTATTTAAAAAAAAAACATATGTACATAATAACTATTGATACATAAACATATGTCTGCGTGATATGGAAGTGGCGCAGAAAGGCACGCGGCACGTTGTGACACGTGTCGACACGCGGCTGCATGCTCGGTCGGTGCCAACCAACGTCACCCAATAAGGGCCATTGACTCAATTCCTTAACAACGTGTATTAGATTCAACATTAAAGTATTAAGTAGTATCAAATTTTAGGTTTCCAGCCAAAAAGGCCTAAGCGACATTTTTGTCCAAAATGTGTTGAGTATGCGGTTTGGATCGCCTTTTTTTTCTGCGTCGATTTGTCTAGGTTTTGTACCTGTATGACGTAGTTTGATGTCGCTTACGCGGTAGAGATTATGTGTTTTTCTCCCAAAACTTTGCTTTATTTAAACTTTAAGCCTAAAAATTACTTAAATGTCGCTTAGACCTTTTTGGCGGAAAGCCATCGATATATATATTCCACTAACGATTAATTGTTACATAAAATGAACTAAGTCAGCGAGAAGCATTGAGATGTCTTCTCACGCGAGAAGCTACGTTAGGAACTTAATAATTTTACAATGATAAATAAAAATAAATATATATAATAATAATTATGTAATGTAACGCGCGATTATTATAAATGTACATTATGTAAACATGATATTAAATTGTTTTGTTTATTGCTCATGAAGTTAATGGTGATTATAAATAAATTTCAATTGATTAATTTTTATTTTATGTGTACTATATGAAACTCTTGTATGATTACCGTTTGTACCATTTCACGTTCTCGCATGATTTCTCTTAAAATGGACAAGGATTTATTACAAAATTTCAAAATCACTACTTTCTAATGTTCAACCAAACTCGAGGTTTGAAGACGGATTTATTACTATCTTCGTCGTACATATTTTATTTCAAGCCAAATGCAAATTACGAAAACTACTAAAAATACATTTGTATCGACGAAATATCGGACACATTTTTCGGGGTTCTTGTAGTAATCATGTCCAATACTTATCGCATAGTTAGAACAAAAAAGGCCCAATACAAAACATGCCGATTTTGTAATTCATGTTTTGTATCTTTTATTTAAGGTTCAATTTCATAAAATTAGACATTTTGTTTTGTGTCGCTTTTGTTCTAACTGTGCGATATATTAAATGCAAGAGTTTCAAATTCTATACAATTTCGATACAAAAAAAAATTATAGCAAGATTTCTTCTTCACATAACTCAATTCCTAAAAGATTCACAGTTAAATTATTATCAAATTAAATATCCCACTATTTATTGTTAATATGAAATTAAGTAAGTCAGAAAACTGTTGATGAGATGTTATCTCACGCGAGAAGCTAAATTAGGAACTTATAATTTTACAATGATAAATAAAATTAAAAAAAACTTTATGTAACTCGCGACAATAATAAATAATATTATACATAATTTGTAAACAAGATATCTATATTTTTATTCTATTGCTCATGTTATTGTTACTGTATAAATTTCAATAAGTAATATTAATCGAAAAGAAAAACCCAATTCAAGACGTTAAAGTCGCTATGCAATAATATGTTAATTGAAATGAATGTTTTCTAGACTTTTCCACAGATATCTTTGGCTAAGACACAAAAAGAAATGAAAACGGTCATAGAGAAATGCAAAACGAAAATGTATATTGTACATATTTAATATTTAGCTGCCGTATATAACGAAATGCATTTCGAATGTAAAAAGCTATGGGACGATTCCATGTAGGTACAGAAAAAGAAATTAAAGTCGCTACCTATATATTATCAGCGAGCTGCAGACTGCAACAGCTATTCATTCTATTCTATTGATTTCTAGTGTACACGTTCACCAGATTCTGTATTCACGTGTGGCTAGTGATGAGACTACGAGTAATAAAAAATATAAAATAAAAGCTTAACTGGACACGCGGAAGTGGTAGGGCAATACTCGTACACCGTTACTATCTGTCAAAGAGTAGTAGTGTATCACGGATGCCATCACGATGGGGACGATAACATGAACTTCTCATGTCGCTGAAAATCCTCGCTCAGCCAGAAAGACATGACAAGACATAACAGCCAATCACAGCGCGTATTTGCTCTATGTCGTGTCTTTCGTTGAGCTGGTGGGACAGAGGAAGGAATCGCCCCAGTGATAGCATGCTAAATGAAAATAAACAAATAACTAACGAATGTCCGAGAACAGCCCAACCAAACAAGACATCATTAAACTACGATAAACAAAACGCAACTTCTGTTGGAGGAATGTAAACAGTGTTCTCTATGGAGCAAATATAAACTGTGTTATACAACATTTAACAAATACCTAAGATATAACAATGTGTAAGGCCATTTCATTTATGTAGCACCGGGTGTTGATGTTCGCCTTCATATCACAGCTGGCAAGCGAGCGAGCGACTGCACTGACTGACTGATTGATTGATAGACATCCACTCTGTGTCAATCACCGCGTCAGTCAGCAGTCACCCGGTCTCAAAATACCATCTTAACCCCAAACCTATGTCCAGAGACATCTCCAACCTAGTCGCAATAAACACATCATCGCACCCCATATACAAAAAAAAAACGAGCGATTAGCGAAGCGTTAGCGAACTACTATATGTACTCCCAATATATTTGTACTTGTCAATAAACTGATTTGCAGAATGGAAGAACCTTTGAAAAGCACAAACGACCCGCCGTAGTGCGTTTACCGACATAATAATTAATTAACAAGTGTTTTATTTACAATAAAAACAAACAAATACGCTTTAGAAAAAGATTGGACCGATTTTGTTCAATGTTTGGCACGCTGCGCGATTAAACTGCTACACACGTCGACACCGGCTTAACAAAATACAACTACAACTTTGTTATGTTACTAATTAAGCTCAATTTGTATTGATCACAATGTTACAATAGGGACATTCATCAAGTCTTTCGTGTTACAGTAAGTAAGTAGCTTGCAATATTTTAAGAAAAGAGATTGAGCAAAACTATACAGATAGTTGGATCCTAAACGATCTGTTACGAAGTACTTATGGCACTGGTTTCGTTAAGTGATTAGAGCGACATCTGCCGTTCGCGTAGAGTGAATTATTCTGCATGGAACCTCGACTATGAAAAAAAAATAGACTACCAATGCATGAAAGGTTTGCTTACCTATCAAGCACCTAGGCTACTTTACACACATCTGATCAGACTCGTCGATTGGATGAAGAATCAAACGGATTTTTTTTTGTCACAGTCGTGTTACCCGCAGAGGATTAGTGCCTTAGTGACAGTAAATACATTATTGAGAATTAAGGCCATCGACCACCAGAGAGGTAACATTTAAAACAGCGCAATTTACATTAATGTTAAATTAATGAGATTTAAATCGATGCATACTACATATCTATATAAATGTAAATAGGTAATTTGTTATACGTTCATCACTTGATAGGTGCTTTGCAGTGCCTTTTTGCCTTCGACACTCGATTTTACAACTTTTGTACGTTCCACGGTCTCCATTTGTACAACATAGGTAACTAATTGTATAACGACATAGGCCAAAATGCTGAATATAAATATACAAAAATAATGAGGATTCCTATAATTTTTGTTCAGCGAACACACCCTGTTTGTTCTGAACATAAATTGGATTCCCGTCAATGCATCATCATCACCATGATATCTGTTCACGATCCAACGCGCAACAACAAATTGTTCTGTCAAAAAAAACAATAACTACCTACGCCAGTGACAATGACAATTTTACTAAACACAAAAAAAAACATACGTATGATACAAGCGAAGTAAAAAAAATAATAATATCAACACAAATTATTTACACTACGAGAACATACAAGTTTCAAATTACATTAATAATGTGTCAATGTGTAAAATCTTCAACAAACCGCGGAGACTGACAGCCGTGCTGGTCAATCTTAGCTTGCTCAGTCATCCACGTCAGTCTCCGCGGTTGCAACAACTAAAGTATAAGTACAAACAAAGTTTTTTTTTTTTTTCATTTTCCATAATTCGAAACGGCGACAACGTCCTACGAGAAGCTATGTATTCGTAAAAAAAACTTGAACCTTTACAGATACCCTAACATATTACGAGACTAGCTATATTATTAACGGTTTGACTGGAATATACGCTATTTCGTTTAGAAATATAAATATTAGTACCAAAAAATCGTATCACGTATAAATAATGGGCAGCGCCCGCCGCGCGGCGAGGCAAGTAACAAGCGTTTTGATGGCTCGGCCATATTGCTATCGATTTTCTTACGAAACTAATCCTAATACCATTTCCAGGAAGCTTTGCGTAAAATGTGGATAAGAATGCACTTTTATGTATCACATCACACGAGGTTCTAAGCAAATAGACATTATGCTACGTAATTCCCGATGGCAGTAATTTCTTCAGGAGCAACTATAAACAAGAAAATGTTACACAACACATCACCTTGCGTTATCAAGGCACAAGTGAAATTTTCTTTTCATACACAGAACATGAATGTTGCACAGATCATTTAGTGTATACAAGGCACAGATTACAACACTCAGATCCACATTTCATCTGTAGCTTGCATTGAATAAGTGTCCGCTTTGTATGGCGGCGTCTAGTCTACATCACAAATATCAGCTGGTGTAATCCATACATTAATTGAAGGAAGCATAAAAAGGTTGTCCCTTGGTTTACACAATTTGTTGGTCAACAGGGCAATGGGCAGTCTAAGTATACAAAACATGGCTATTTAGCTTCCACACACATTTGTGAAATATAGTCCACGGTTTTTTTTTTTGGCACGAGCCAAAATTATGTTTAAAAACAATTACGAATAATTTCACAAATGTCGATAAACGCTCAATAGACTTGTTTGTTTGTTACAATTATTTGTACTCCTTCACAGTTAAACGTTATACATTATGTTTTTTAAAAATTAATAATTATCTCTTCGCAATGATAATAGTTGAACAATAACTATCACGATTGATGCTTCTTGCATTACAGCCAATCAAACAATCAATCAATCCCATATATTAGTATACCACGAGTACCCTATTCACCGGCGTATACCTCCGACGCAATCGGGTAGAAATTTCTCTAAAACAACAAACAAAATATCTATAATCCTGTCACTGCCTAAGAAATACAATTTGTCATACTTTTACATTCAATCAATCAATATCTAACATCATAACGTGAACTGAAGCTAATGTCAAAAGTGTATTTCATCGGCAAATGAATAATCCTCTAAACATATTGCCGTAAAGAACAACGTGTCCGTCGGCTAACTGTATGCAGAGGGCGTTTAGTGAAATAGTGAATATCGAACCGTGGGTTTGTTGTCTATGTTGTACTACCACCGCAGGGAGTGATAGAGCGGTCATTGTCTCGGCATAGACGCGTTGGCGGGGAGCGTGGAGCTGCGCTGAGACGCGTTCAGATATGCAGCCTTCATGTTCGACCGGATAGAGTCCCTGTAAGGAAATGTGCGATTAGTCTCCCTGGAATGTACGACGTAACAGGCACGAAACACACAAAAAACTGCCGAGTTTCGTGATGCGCACAGACAAAGTCGGCAGTTGCGTTGCGGTGTTGCAGCGTCGCGAAACAAAACGTTTTATTATAGTATGGTAGTCTAGTAGTATATGTTGGTATTTCGGTATGTTGTTAGTGTAAACAACAACCCTCATGGATCCTGCACTTTGAATGATTATGACGTTATAACGCGGGGAACCGCGGCGTGGTGTGGCATGTAGCCGCTATAATCCACCTTCAAAACTTGATTTATTACCCTTATTCACATACAAACATACTGCAACTTTAGGTAAAATAATTATATAAATACTACTTAGAAATGAATGTCAACACTGTAGGGATTTGGCCTGGAGCCGATTTCGTGACAAAACTTATTAATATTGAGCATGTCAGCGACGGCACTGCCGATTTCAGCGGTGCGGCGACGCAGCGCGGTCGGGTAGGCTAGATTAGGTAAGGTAGGTACCTGGAGTCCAGCTTGGCGGCGTCGTGGTGCCGGGCGCGGTACCCGTGGCGCGTGACGCGGCGCGCGAGGCGAGCCACCCAGCGCCGCTGCTCGGCCGGGGCCGCCGCCAGCAGCAGCAGCTCGCGGGCCCGGTCCGCGTGCAGCTTGCACGCCGCCACCGTGCTGCCCGCCGCCGCCGCCGCC
>SJJU01007126.1:0-11201 GCA_012932125.1 Conopomorpha cramerella
GCAAAACGGAGTGTAGGACGCCCTCAGGCAAGGTGGACTGATGATATACGCAAGATGGCTGGCAGAAGTTGGATGCGAGAAGCCGAAAACAGATCACAGTGACGGGCAATTGGAGAGGCCTATGTCCAGTAGACAAGTATGGGCTGATGATGATGATGTGTAAGAGGACCCCGAGATCACATAGTAAAAGTTCGTCATCAAGGAGGGGTGAGTCACTCTTGTTCTAACTGACCCACCAAACGTTGTTTTTTATGCACTTCAAAAAAGGAGTCTTTTCAATTTGAGCGTAGTATTACTGCGTGTAAGAGGACCCCGAGATCACATAGTAAAAGTTGTTCATATTGACGAGCTCAACAGCGTTTCTAAGATCATTTACTCGGGGTTCGGCTTCTACATGCAGCATGCTCTATTACTTATGCTTTTTTTAACCCTTAATCAAATACTAATATTGCCACATGACCAACACATAATTTGAACCATATTGAATGTCTTCACTGGAATTATCTAAAGATATAGTTCGTGCATTTCATGAATGCGCGCGGGCCTTAGATGTGTGAGTCGCATAATATGGACACGCTAGTTGACAGTTCAAACGAACAAAACTGCCACACACACATCTAAGGCCCGCGCGCATTCATTAAATACACAAACTATATCAGAGAAGTTGTCACAGAATAATCACATAGGGAATGTAACACTACAGGACACATACATAACTATTTAAACATTAAACAATAATTTTACATAAAAGCTAGATTTGATGAGAAACATCACCCGGGTTTGCGTGATGGAGTTGTTCATTAGAATAACATACGTCAATAGAGTCTAAAATCCATCAGAAAAACACCTAGGTAACCTTGTAGGGGGTAAGGATTAAATTAAGAAGTTCTTGGATAACTTCTTCGTTTATAAACCGATTTTGATAATTCTTTTTTTTTCTTGTTGCAAAGAATATATTTCAAAAGTGGTCCAATGATAAGGAAGTCAGGGTCTGATGATGGCAAACTAAATAAATTGAGGGGAACTTTACGACTAGTACTGATTGAAATCGGTTATTTTCTCTTTAAAATTATACGAATATACAATATTAAAAATATTTCTCTGCTATTACCTGGATGTATTACACATAATAAACCTTCCTTAAGAATCACTGTATCTACTAAAGAAAACCGCATCAAAATCCTTTGCGTAATGGCAGGCAGGATGGTGGTCAAACGCTTGTTCATAGTGATAAAAATTAATTGAAAATCTAAGCATTCATAGGGACAGACAGCGGGACGTGACTTTGTTTTATACTATGTATTGATATTGGTAATCTATGCGGCGTGAATAAATATTTTTTCTTTCTTTATAAGTATATCTACTTATACGTATAATAAAATTGTTCAGGGTTTTTCTTTTTACAAAAAAACCTGTATATCAATTTGCCGTTACAGAATTTCATATTTTTTTTAATATTTCGCCTAAAAAATCTACCCAAAGACACTATGTCAGGACCGTGACAAATGGAGATCTGTAGTCTCTGCCTACCCCTCTGGGAGACAGGCGTAAAGTGTATGTATGTACACTATTCCGCGCGGACGGCGTCGCGGGCACATCTAGTAAATTAACAAAAGAGCTTCTTTCATTTCAGCTACGGCGACATGGCGGTCTCCAACGCGGTGGGCTCCAACGTGTTCGACATCCTGGTCTGCCTCGGGCTGCCCTGGTTCATCCAGACCGCCATCATCGCGCCCGGCAGCCATGTCAATGTCATCAGCAAGGGTGAGTATTCCTAACTGTCTTTATTTTATATTTTAAGTATTATAATTATATTTTGATCTATTTATATTATTGTAATTATGGTGTATATCGCCCCTCCCACTGAGTGCCGACGGAAGACCAGCGTCACGGGTAGCCGTGACTTGATGCTGAGCCGGAGTCTCCTCTTCGCTGACAAGCACAGTCACACTGTGGCTATTCATTTGTAATTGTGTATTTTTTTTTCTTATTGTTTTCTTTTTATGTGTGTGTAATTTGTGCTTGTCAGAGAAAATAAATGCCTTGTCTTGTCTTGTTTCATGGTTTAAGTTCCAAAAGTTCATAAGTGAAATAATTTTCGCGCTGTAACACCCATGTGGTGACGGCGAATAGCCCACCACCACCCCAGCCCAATTTTTCTCGTCGTGGGGGTCTGTCTGGGCGAGGCGACCGAGAGAACTCTCCAGAGGACTGGCAGCAGCGCTCTCTGTGAGTTAAACCATGTCAATACTTGGGGATCACTGCCTACCCTGTCGTAAAAGCCAGTGCACGCCACTGCTACATAGATACTTTTAAATACATGCATCGATAAATAAAGCACCCAATAAATGCCTCAGCTCATCACTAAAGCATTATGCCCGTGGCGTGAAATCGAACCCGCGACCGTCGTCCTAGAGGCAGATGCCCTGACCACTAGTCCATGCCGGCCGTCAGAAGTCACTTCTTTTTCATGTCCACAGGTCTGATATACTCGACCCTGTCCCTGTTCTCGACGGTGATCTTCCTGGTGGTGGCCACTCACGCCAACGGATGGAAGCTGGACCGCAAGTACGGCGCCGTGCTGATGGTATGGTACCTGCTCTTCATCACGTTCGCCAGTCTGTATGAGCTTAACATATTCGGTGATTTCCATCCGCCGGACTGCGTGAGCGTTTATTGAATGTATTTCTGTTTTTAATTCGCTTCAAAATGATGGAGGTTTGTCAATATGACAGTATAATATATTGTTGTATGATGCTGTTTATTCAGTTTATTTATATTTATTTATAGAGTGATAAGAATATACCCCAGCAGCCCCCCTAGCACAGCGTTCCAAGAAATAAGTGACAAGACATAATATAACGCGCTGCGATTTGTTGAAACTAGCTGAGTCGCACAAAGCGTGACATAGCAGCCAATGCGATTGGTTGATACAAGCTTAGTCGCACGATGTGTGACGTAGCAGCTATGTCTTGTCCTTTCTTGACGCCCTTGCTAGGGCTGTTGTAAGCCTTAAGCCACAGTTTCTACTAACCAGGCTATGAGCTAGCAATTTGTAACGGAAGGCCCGTATTATCATTCATAACTCCTTATTATGCCATATGTGGCGGAAGGGTCGCTGCAGTGGCGTGCACAAAAACGTGCATACAGGCAAAAAGACACTGCCTACCTTAGTATTTTGGCTACCCGACCCAATAATAGAGTTATTGCTAGATCTTTTTTTGTTACACTCACGACAGGCGAACGAAGTTCTGTGTTTTGTGGGTCATTAGACAGGTAGAGGTATCTATACATATGTATGTGTCAATCCTCGGGGATTACTGCCTACCTTGTCGTAAAAGCCAGTGCACGTCACTGGGTCACTGTGGTTCTGTCTACCCCCTTCCGGGTGTTGTTAATGAGAGGTTTTCTGATAGCTTCAAATATGTCAAAAGTAGTTCCAAAACATCTCACAGATGGCGCTAATCAGACATGATCTCAAGGAGAGAATTTTAGAATTGTCAACAAAAAATAAAAATATGAAATGACAACCCTGTCTAGGTACTGCCATCTATTGTCATTTCTTAGAACTGTAATAAGCCTGTCAGAAAATCTCCCATTGTTAGCGACAACCCGAAAACTATACCCCCTAGACCAAGATATAACCATATTGATGGAGGTCTGATATTGAAAAGTTTAACCGGGGTATTATGGCGCGAAATTAACCAAAGATAAGCATTCAGCTTGCCTTCGTTGTTCGCTCGACGTTTCGACACAGTTACATGTAACGTGCTAACTAGCTGGGTTAATATCTGGTTTAAGCTTTTGACGAAATGTTAATGCTTAATAACCGGGGACGAAAAAAGAATTTGAACTTTTCGTACATAGTCGATGAGCGAAATATTTTCAATATTTTTTTCCTCTCTTAAAACCGATTGCATACAATCGGAAATTTCCGTACGGAATGCAACAATTCAAGTAAAAACGACTGTTATACTCAAGTAACAATAGTTGGGAGCTGTTTTTTTGTACTTGAATCACCACATTCTTTATAGAAAATTCCGGGTGTATTCAATAAACAGTGGCCTTCCAGCTATTAGGATATTTTCTTATCATCTTATCTATTACCTTTTTAATTCGGTGGTAAATATTGCCAATGGTTTCTGTATTAATTTGTTATTTTACGAAAGCTGTACTGTTTTTAGTGAAGGAATTCATCAGACACATCTGAATACTTAAAATATATTACAATTCTAGCATATTTTTTTGTCATACAAATTAAAAAATAAAAATATACTTCCATACAACGTATTTTTTTTTAGTTTGACACACTTATTTTTAAACACCGTGAACAAGCGTACCACCATCCTGCCTTTTGTTATGTTTCTTTATTTAATTGGTTCAAATGGGGTACTTATTTTTTTCTAACTGTTCTGTTATATCAATCTACCTTACTGCCAATAACTAATTATAGTTACAATTTCAGGCACAATAGAAATAAGATCTTTCTTCTTTAAATACTTACTTGGCGTAATTTTATATTAAAAAAATTAAAAAAAAAAGACGCAAACATAATTTATTCGTGTCAGAGGTAGCTACGTATCTACAAGCTTAAAAAAGATAAAGCTATTTATTTAAATATTTTAGTAAATATATAGTTATTTGTGTGATATAAAAAGTAAGAATACTCTAACGAAGTATTTAATATATTAATCTTAACATGTATCAAATAGAAATGAATGAAATAATTGTTTTTGAAGTAGGTACCAAAGACAAAACGGCGCCATCTTGTTAGTTTTTTTTTTACTGAAAAAGCGCGTGATTTTTTTTTCTAAATTAGAAGGAAAACTTTTACTGATATTTTCAGTTAGGTAGTATACATTTTATTTACTTATTTTGTTAACATTAAAAGTATTATTAATATAAGTATGTAATTATTACACGTACTCTAATCTACATTCCATACATAATAATATTTTGGGCTTTCAACTGGCGAATTGTCTAACGACATACTAAAAGTCTGTTACACTATTTGTTTTCATGACTCAGACATTTAAGAGGTAGCTAAATTAAACCTTTACTTACCTATATTCGTTCAGTTATAAACACTCTCAACCCTAACGGGGATAAATCTGATCTTTACGTGGTATCAATTAACACTTTTGTTGGATACTTGACTTGCAATGCTGAAGAGAGGTAGCGGGTTCGAGTCCGGCTACTGAACGTGTACCAATTGGACTCTTTTTCAGAGATTATGTACGCAACGCTCGTACGGTGAAGGACAACATCGTGATGAAACCCACCACAATGTGTGTGTGAACCCTATAACGGCGATGGGCTCATCCTCTGTCACGTTGGGTTAAATACGCGCGCGTGAACCGTAGGCATTTGCTGAGCAAGTGCCTCTGCCTACCCCGCTTTGGGATTAAAAGGTGTGAAGTGTATTTTTTTTTATCTTTTGTTAAGCTTTTGCCCAGAATAGTACTTACTATTTAATTGGTTTTGACTTTTATTACCAAGTTTAAAATAACTTGTCAATATCCCAGTACAGTGGGTCCCTGAAAATGCCAAAGGTTTATCCAAAACCTAGTTTAAATTGCAGTTAAAAAGTAACAAAACACCTTGGAAAAATATTCTTTTTAACAAAATTTGTTGATTTTCTTTTTAATTATTTTTGTTCTCAAACTAAGCCCAAAATTAGTTATAATAATAACTACTAAAAGTATTATTAGTTTTTAAGTCGCATACACTGTTGCCACCGTCTTATGATTAATTAACGTCTGATATGTTTTAAATTGATAATGCTTTTTGGGGTAAATGTAACTAATGGGAAAACGCGAGTTTCATTAGTTACATTTATTGGAAATCATAAAAATTACATTTATTTACACACAATAAAGTCTGTCTGTATATTACGAAGAGAAGAAAAAAAACTATGTGATAATTCTACTCTGCTATTAGTTATTATTATTGAAAAATGATTAGTTTGTTAAAATTTATTCACGATTAATTTGATTAGCTTTGTACATTTGTTATTTCAAATTTTCTATAATTCAATAATTCAAATTTTCTTAGCAAAGCCTAACCCACATTGAGATTAAATGGTTTCAGAGTAGTTTAATTTATTGAATCATTTTATTTTACTGCTTATAAAATATATTTATTACTATATTACTAGTACAAATCATTGGAATAGGTGAGCTATTGTTTATCTAAACTTGACGGATAGACAACGAATTGCATGAAGCTACTTCGAACCTAAAGTTCTTGAAATCAATATTTAGTGAATCTTTTTAATGGTCTATTTTTTTCAAAATACTAAATCAGGAAAAATACACATAGGGTCACCTGATCCCAAAAGTGGACTATCGACTTTTTTACCTACAACGAATACCTCAATCTGATGATCACTAAGTTGGAGACGGGAAACGAACCAACGGCTCATGACTTAAGAGTTGAGATTAGATAAATACAGCATATCTATTTCGATCATAAATATTCACATAAAAGTACCTTACATACATATTACTCATATCAACATAAATTATAATTTAAGGACAATGCATTCCATATAAAGATAACTAAATAAACGTTACATATTCCTTCGCTAAAATACGTCTAGTTACTTACTATAAAATTGGCTAACTTCAACTACCTGCATACTAGTTTAGAACATGTATGTCAATCATCAATTTAATAACGTGATAATATGACTTGGAAAATAATATGGCAACACCTGTTGCACACAATACAGTTGCATTAGTCCCACTGTCCCTTTCCCATGTAGTTTTATTTTGTCATATTTGTGTCGAAAATGTGACATCTGTACATGATATTTACAGGATAAACTATTAAATTAACTACTATCGACTAACTAACTTGTACGTACATTGACTTCCCAAAACATATTCCCATTATTTCTATTATGTCTCACGAGAGATTTTTTGGGAAAACATTACAATAAACTACGAATACATCGACGTTGTTACGAATTTATACATAAAATGGAAAAAAAAGATGTTATAGTTTCTCCCTCACTTTATAGACGTTTTATAAAACAAACATGTACTGTAAGTAAATACCTACATAAGTATATAAGGTACTTATATCCTTCCAAAGAAATTTTCCATTAATCAGTAACAATTATACCTCATATTAATCTTCTGGGCCCCACGAATCTTCCCGTTATTTCAATAAAAAAATGTGTTTAATATTACCAATAGCTAGCTATAGTTGATAACAGAGCACCTTAGTTCACATTAAATTTTTATAGACGTTCATAGAAACATAATGTAAGTACAAATAACATATTTAAATATTAAAAACTCAAGCTATTATATAACTACTTACAATAATATAAAAAAAACAACTTGTCCGATTACCTACAGTCCAACAGCTTTTAGAATATATTTGGAAACATATACTGCGTGTAAAAGGACCCTGAGCAATGGTCTTTAGACGTTGTTGGACTCGTCAATACGAACAACTTTTACTATGACAAGAATGCGAGGAAATGATAAAAAAAAATATTTCGTCTCCATACACAATAGTCAATGACGTTTTACCATCATTTTACACGTAGTATATATAATAGAGTAAGAAAGAACTACACCATTACAGAATGTCAAGTATTTTCTAAAAGGTAATGAAGTTAGTTTCAAGTCAATAACTTACCTTTCACGTGAGTGAGTTTCAACCAGTGAGACATTTTCAACTATCTATGGAACGATATAAAATCTTGTTCAATAGAACAAATGGGACAGTCACTTTCGAATAATATAATTTTGAAATAACTTTATTATAGTCCGGGAAAATAGAACCATAGCCATTCGAAAGGCTCAGTGTGTTGTCACAGTTTCTCCTTTAACTGGTATTATGTCAACACCCAAGGAGAAAAATCCTATGCCCTTTATCGTTGATTGTTATAATTTCTTTTTTATATATAATTGTAACATGTTATTTTATATAGGATTTTTAAAAACATAAATGTAACTAAATACCTATTGCTATTGTTCTATTCAAGTTGTTCTCTTTAACTAGATGTTTTAGATATTTAAATGACAATAATTTGTATAATTTTAAGTGTGTTATCTACCTATTTGTATTTCTTGCTTTTTTTCTAAAGAAAAAAAAAGCCATGTTGAAAATGTAAATTTGCTATGAGTCAAGTAGTTACATACCTACTGCACTTAACATGTAGAACTCGCATAATACGGTCCTTATTAAATAGTATAAAATAGCCACTCTATTCCAAAGGAATAAACATTGAATTCCCACAACAACAGGGGAATTATTGTATTTTGACCTCTATTACCTACTCTTGTTGCTACTTTATGAAAAAATACTTAAGCTGCTGTCTTACTACAAAACCTTGCAAAAGTTTTTTTATTTCGTTTTAAGTCTCAGTAGTCCAATCGTCGATGTTAATAGAACTACTGGGACTAGTCTCGTTTGTGTTACGATATCGGGTTTAAACCCTACCAAAACACAAAATCAGTATAAAACAGTACACATTTTTTAGAAAGGTTTTGCAGTAATATGGCTGCGTTTGGAAACGTGAATGCATTAAGTTGATCATAATTAGGTACATAATTCGTATTTAATTAACAATTATAAAAAAATATCTCTAAAAAAACATACCAAAGATTTCCCAAAGAAGTGTCTCAAGAAATTTTATTTAGACTCTTTAGCAGTTTTTGGGAATATTTTTAACCCTTTAACCGCCAACCTCATCTATGTGGGGCACAGAAAACAGGTAATTTTGAAGGTTAAAATATAACTTAATGTTTTTAGAAGGTTTTTCGTCGCATGAAATATCAACTTTTTGCATTCCCGTTTTCATTTATTGTTAATTGTTGTTAGGTATACTTATCCCTAAAATATTGTCATATTACTTAAATGTATTTTGATGTCGATATCGGTGTACCTAATTAAGATATAACTACGTACATAAAATGTAATTTTTAAAGTATGAAGGGTCCAGTTATTGGACGCGGAAAAAGACATGTAGATGATTTTTATCTACATAAAATTAGAGTACGTTCAATTACTGTACCTTTTACACTTAATTTATAGCGAATTTTATGCTCTAGAAATGCTCATTTTATGTTACAAAAGCTAGTAACTTAAGTACCTAACGAATAGGTAAATATTTGTGAAATGTTAACTAAAATGGAACATTTCAAACGAAAGATAATGATCAGTTTTCTTATTGTTTATTTTCAATCAATACGGAAATAGGCGTTACTACAAAATACATACATTGTCTAATTTGCCGATGAAATGTTTTTTTTATCTATGAACGAAATGTCACATTCGGGACATTAATGAGGAATTTGGCATGTGACGTTTATTTGACATGTTTTTGTATGGAAAGTTGACATTCAAGAGAAATATGAACTGTTTCTGTCAAATAATATACATCATGTAAAATTCTCCATTAGTACGACGTTTTCGAATGTTTGCACTTTAAGTATAAAATATTTACAAAGCTATGTTTTTTATATAATATTTATTCTTATTTTATAAGCTTTAGTATTAATAGTATAGTCTCAAATTATATCCAGTGTTCGGTGTAACTAGATTCCCTTCGACCAAAGTAAAAATGTTCTCGTAAAATTCCTTAGAAAACATTTTCAACAGAATAATACAAAATAAGTACCTATGTATGTACGTATAATATTTATATTTCAATCGATATCATACAGATGAATGTGTGTCGCTTAGTCACTGGGTGTGAACAGATCCTATTTTCTTATGTGCTTTTAGGTATTGATTCTGTCAAAATAGACAAAATATTAACATAAAATGTACAAAATATCGTTTCGTCTTCTTTACAACCGATCCTTTCCTGAATGTTTTTAATTCAGAATTTAAAACGACCAAATTTCGGTCTATAACTTCTTATATTCAAAGAAGATCTACATATACGAGTAAAAGTTATGATTATCTGTAAACTAGGACTCCTTCGCATATTTCTTCTTAGAAAATTGCATCTTTTCGCACCCACTCTCGTAGTTTTTAGCTAATCGAAATGTATATATATTTTACTACTACCGTCTATGTATACCTTCTTTACCTAATATGTATAATATCTTAAATTGCAATCAGTATAAAAAATCGTGAAAATTTCATCTCCCATTTTTTTATTTTTCACAATTAGATTTTAAAATTATCTTCAAAAACAATAACAACATCTAATTCTGTGTAAATGTCTATTTTCTTTGAATGTTTGTTAAAGACAAACTTCTCTCTCTACTCTTCGACTTAAATATTAAAATTTTGTTCCATTTTATTTTTTTTTACCAATTCGCGACTTTTTATACCGACTGTACATAAATACAAGTAGAAATCCATTTCACATTTTCATAACTTACTTTGGCCTTACTTATCAGCATCAATTATATCGTCAATTCATTATTATTAATGTAAGAATAACTTACAACATAGAAAAAAAAATGTTCTTACCTTGTTGGAAAAAAATTAAAACGTTTTCATCGCGATTATACCTACTAAAATTACTATACAAATTTCTCCTCACCTGTACCTACGTTTAAGTTGTTGATTTTCTTACAAAAATACACTTAGTTGCTAACAATAGACTAGGTACTACACTTGTTAACTTATGTACTAACTTACCTGTTTAAAATCTTTCTGCAACATAGAAAAGAAAATTGACATGATTGTGGTAGGCACAGCTTCGTTAATAAAGTTGATATTGCGCTTATTAATTACTATAAAACAAACCAAAATGAACATTATTAACGTCAGTGTTACGACAAATAAGCCACGTTTCTTATCACACGGGATACCTTTAGTAAATACTAGGTACGGTACAGTCGGCCAAGAATTTTTTGATTACAATGGGGGATGTTCAGGGCCCTTGTTTCTTTTAACTATGACAGATGGCGCTAGTTGTATTAGGGGGGGGGGGGATAAACGTCACCAAAATGACTAACTTCAAGCAAGTATTGGATGTGACAGTTAATTGGTTTTACTTGATTTACCTGTTATAAAATTCTTGAACAAAATGTGTTCGTTAGTCCTTTTCATTCTCTAGTAAAAGTAAGAGAGAGAAACTTGTTCTATAGAACAAATGGGACCCACACTTTTGGGGCTATTACGGTAAGTAAACACCGTGTCATCAAATTTATCAAAGCTGCGACTCGTAAGAAGTACAATAATATTACGAGAATCGCAGCAAAAGCATGCCACTAATAGGC
>SJJU01007128.1:0-11708 GCA_012932125.1 Conopomorpha cramerella
ATGTGTGTATACTAAACTTATGAATTAACTTAAACTATTTCCTAGGATTAGATAATAATTGAAAAACCTTGGAAGTAAACCCTGTGTACCCTCAACGCGTATTCCTTCACGTCCGCGGGGTGAATCACGTTTCTGATCAATTGAAATCCTTTTAGTCGTATATAGGACGCTTGGTGAGTGGCCTATGAGGCGTCCATACGTGGCGATGTTTGTTTGCACGTGTTTAGAGATTTATCTCACACTAGATGCGAGAAGCCGTAAGTGTGCTAGGTATTCGAGATATTTTATTATTTTCTAGCTGTACTGATGGATATTTCATTAATTTCTAGCTATGTCCGCGTACCCGTGGTTCATCCCGTTTAATCCTATGGAAATTTCGGGACGAATATAATCGATGTACTAATTTAGGTCATACTCTATCTCCTCACCAAGCTTCGTTGAAATCCTTTTGGAGAATTATATGTATACTTATATACACGATTACATCTTACTTTTCGCAAACGCATGTTTAGAATAAAACTACGTATAATATTTTTTTTAAATTCCCCTGGTAAGGATGACCGATACTTATAACAAAATATCTTAATAATTAAGTTCCTTGGACTGCCATTACTAAATAGTCACTTCCTTAACATGGGATCACTTTTGAAATATCCTCTTTAAAAAAAAAAAACAATCGTTATCGGTTCACAAACGACGAAGCTATTCGCGAACACCCATAAAAAAAACATCTTCCTCTATGGATCTCTCTATAGATGCCACTTAGGTAGTTTTTAGTTTTCATCACGATATTGTCCTTCACCGTACAAGCGTTGCGTAGAAGTAGCTTTTGCCTTTTTTGAAGTAGCTTACCAAACACATCCACGAGTCTGAAATGTGTACTGAGATAAATCTATAGGCTATGAACGTATAATTTATCACAAAAATCGTTATATAGTGCCCGTGAGGTACGTCTGAATAGTCAGTCTTAGGTTAGCTGTCGTATGTCGGTCGAGATCGCTCTCGATCGTGAGAGGCATGCATTTTTCACCGGCTCCGGGTGAAGAAGATGGAAAGTTCACGTAGGCCTTTTTTTTCAATAAGTACCTTCACTCGATCAACTCAAGTCTAGACGAGGTTAGATTATACTTCGAGGTAAAAGGTAGTCACTTATTTTTACCTTCGCTTCAAAGACATTTGCCGACCCGTAATAGTTTATGTTCTTATGAACATTTTGTACCTAAAAGTAAATAATCATGTAATGTCAAACTAGGACATCCTGTACTATGTCAGCCTTGTTACGATTCTGACCTCTCCCGTTTCATATTAAATTAGACGTCTACATAATACATGCCTGTAAACATGATCGATAATTGGTTGACAAACATTATAAATATTTAGGTGACCCCTGATTGGTTGTTTATACTCGTACATACGTACGTCCATTTCCCATAGGGGTAGAGATCGTGAAACTCCACTTGTCGCGATCCTGGCAAATTCTATCTCTTCATATATGCTCGCCAGTTTGCCTTTTTTCCTCCTTAAGGGCATCGCGAATCCGATCGGCGAATGTCCTTCTACGAGGACCCCGTTCTACGTGGCCTTCTAGCGCGTTCTTGTAGATGAATATTGTTTATCTTGGCTTGTAAATCCATTTTATGTGAGAAGAGAATATTTTCTGTTCAAAACAACTACATATTCGACTATTATCTTGTTCCCGCTTGCGCTCTTGTTTAAACACTAATGTTTTCTATCAGAGCAGACTAAGTAACTTTTGAATTTTATTTTAATCCCTCGTTTTGCTCCTACTTCAAGGACGTTAAGACAATATTTATCGATCAATACATGAGGAGCATTTTCCTCACTTGGCCTTGACAAAGGACTTTTTTTAATTCAATTTTGGTCCCTAAAGAGGAAGATACTTGTTTTCCTTCACTTAAAATCAAAGTCAAACAACGGTCTTATCACAAGGGGTGATGAAAAGAAATGTTATCTTTTGCCTGTCTTAAAAAAGCCATTTATAAAACCTCTCTTTTTGTTTCATTCTCTAAATGCCCAGACCACGGAAAAAACTTCATAAATTCGCGATAATAAGCAATACCCAATAGCCGTGAGGTAATTTGATTAATTAACTTAATATTACAGCTAATTTATAAGGGCTAATCATCACATTCCGTCCATACTACGTAGATTGGTATTATGTTTCATAGCTTTGGTGTAATGACGCTGTAGATCTTTCCGCCTTTGGGCCCGTGAAAGGCTTTCTTCTAATCTGAAACAACCACGATTAGAACTGACATCATTAATGCATAGTATGAAAAAAAGTCGCCTCTCGCCGCCCTATATATGCTTAGATCTTTGAAACTTTTGATGTGGTTTTATTTAATAGATAGAGTGATTTTAGAGGAAGGTTTATATGTATATAATACATTCATATAGTGACAGGGAATCACTGTTTCGTTTGCTGGGTCAACTAGTATGTAATACAGACTGACTTTTGGGGTCATGGTTCGAACCAACATTTTTAACTCAGAAAATTATAGCAATTCCAATTGTACGGTCTATATTTGTTTTTGTGACTGAGACATTTTTAACTTTTTTAAATGTATTGATACTTCTTCAATCTACACAACAAAATTTGTGGTCATACAAAAGTTTATAACAAAAAAAAAATTGTTCAGTAAAAGAAGTATATCATTTGCTGTGTAAGAAAAAGTAGGCCAGGATTATAATCCCGAAGTCATCCTGTAGAAAATAATAAATTTGATCTTGGTGTGTCATGTTGTGGAAGAGGCGATAGGGATTTTGCCAGGATCGTGAGAAGTGGAGGTCCGTGATCTCTGCCTACCTTTCTGGGAAACGGGTGTGACGACTATCGTACAATGTACATACATCAAAAATGTTTAGGGATCAAGAACAATTTTAGTTCTAAAAAAATCTAATTTATTTAAATCAAATCTAATCTTCTCCTTAAAAGTCTCCTACCTAATTCCTCATGTCTGTATCAATGACTTATCACCACATTTTGAATAAATTATGAATGACTTCAGTTTTTGTAAAATATATTCTTGATCTTCTAAAATGTACTTGATCCCTAGACACTTTTGATGTGTGTATAGATACATCGACGTCGATGTAACATTTCTCATTTTTTTTATTGAAAAAGTAACATAACAAGTTATCATAAATACCCTAACCTCTGACTGGCAGGTTTGTATTTTTCTAGGAAATTCCTATTTCTTTAAAAGTGTGAGAAATCTTAAAAAATGTGACAATCTCGGAAGTTGTGTGTGTCGTGGCGACATGTTGTCTGGCCAAACAATTAATGGAAGGTGTCGCGACACCATCGTACTGTTGGCTCGATTATGTAACATTGGCATAATATAATAACAAACAATATGATTCAGCACAATACCAGCAAACACACCTAAATTTATAGAGGTCCACGTAACAAAATAGTCCACTATTTTTTTTAACAGCTAACACACATGAGAAAATAATAAATAATAAGAAAATAAACAATAGGAAAAACAATCAATAATACACACATAAAATAAGGACAAGGCAATCAAAAGCATACCGACTCTCACTGAGCAGTACCTACTGAGCGTGTGCCAGATCTCAAGCCAGCAAAAGGGTCTCGACTCAGCATAATGCCACAGTTACCTGCGGCGCTGGTGTTCCGTCGATACCCGGAGAGAGAAGCCACACATCAACTCCTAGTTATAAGATAGACTTACATAAACAGCATTACATAACAAATAATTATATAGTTGTACAGAACTGATTAATAATAATAAACCTACATGTGTACATATACATACATAATATAGATAGATGCATAATTTGTCAGCATAATTATGTTTCTTGACAACATTCGCTCTTATTACTTAGTGGACGCCCCGCGATTTCATTTGCGTGGTTGCAGTGTTAATTTCTAATTAAAATACTACCACCAAGTTTTAGAAGCATGACTTCAAAATTAACGTTTGTCTCATATACATTTAGACCCCCTTTTTACAAACAATCATCCTATATGCCCCCAATAGAGGATAATATATAAGTTAAATTTATGAAGTTGCGGTTTGAAGGAAGACGTAGTGACCAAGATTGAAAAGGGCATGCTTCGGTGGTTTGGGCATATGGAGACAATGGATGAAAGTCGATTGACGAAAGAGATTTATATGGGTGATGTAATGGGCGGGGTGAGTAGAGGTCGCCCCAGAAGGACATATACAGACCAGATTGGTGATGTCCTGGCCGAAGGTGGCGTGAAAAGTAGTCGAAACCGAAGGTCATGTATGAAAAGATGTATGAATGTAGATGAAGCGAAAGGGACCGTGACAAATGGAGATCTGTAGTCTCTGCCTACCCCTCTGGGAGACAGGCGTGAAGTGTATGTATGTATAAGTTAATTTCTAATTAAAATACTACCACCAATTTTTAGAAGCATGACTTTAAAATTAACGTTTTTCTCATATATACTTCTAACCCCTTTTTTGTAATATCATCTCTTGTGTCACGTAAACATCATAAAATCAAACCGTTGTGAAAAAATTCAGCGTTCGAGGGTTTGTGCTGGACGTTGATGAGTCAGTGATGAATGAATCAGTCATGACTTGACTGAAGACTTGAATGACTGAGTTTTATATAACCTTAAAAACTATATTGACCAATATTCACAGTCCAATTTGATGAAAGATGAGAGCTTGCTCTTACTTACGTGGGAAGTAATTCCTTGTATGGAACGCCCTATGTAGAACGCCGGTACCATAGATATCGTTGCAGGCCATTATTCCTAACTTTAAACTGTTTTGTGTCTTTGTTTTTTGAAATCGTTAATTTTAATGATTTTTTATTTTTTATTGACTTATCACCAAAATAGAATCACTAATGAACTGCATTCTAATTCAACTATGCCTGAAATAAAAGTTACCTATCTATTTACTTAGCAATCAAGAAAAGGTAGTATTAAAAGAAAGAAACTAATAACATAATACTATAGACATCTCTATTATATAAAAATGAATTGATGTTCATTAGTCTCGCTAAAACTCGAACGGCAACTTGGCTAATTTTGGTCTTGAATCACACGTGAAAGTCCAGAGAAGGTTTAAAAGGCGCATTTCTTTCAATACACGGGGTCCGAATGCTACTTCCTATGGCAAAACAAATGTTTGCCGAGACACCTAGTTGGTAATAAAAATTAGGACAGATTTATCTCGGGAAAAGGTAAATTTATGTACTTACATCCGATTTTTTTTTCAGTAACAGCAGCCAGTATGATAACTGATTTATTTTAAAACATGCTTCCATTCTTTTTTCAAAAGTAAGTAATTTGTTCTCAGGTAGCGGTGGTTGCAGACCGCGCTCTCCTCGCAGTGTTCGTGCTGGTCACCACAATCGCCACGGCGGCTATCCTGCTGCCTCAGCTCAACAACCTCTACGTGGGAAACACGCCGCTAAAACCACCTATTTAAGCATCAAATTCCTGTGACTATCAACGAATTGAACAGTACGGAATAAGCTGCATTTGTTACCGGTCTGGTGACTGAGTCATCAAAAAGTTACCTCTATTTAGTGTTTCTAATCATACATTGTGTGTTGTATGGTTTTCACGTGGATGTGAAAAGGCATACATTTTTATTCGCAATCCTTGAATCCATCTAATAGAAATGAAGACGTGGAGTTTATAGCGAATAGCGTTACGTAGGCTTGACCCATACGAATCAATTTGACAAAATCAAGATCTGACAATCGATTAACCACTCGTGACATGTAAAAGAAACATGTTTAATAAACAGTAAATGCCATTTTCTTCATTTTGAGCTATTTATTATACCTACTAAGAAAATGTCGGATGGCAAAAATGCCAATATCCGATAGAAAATAACCGCAAAATGCGGAAGAATCCAGTTTTACACCCTATGTATGTATGTAAACTAATACTTCTAATAAATGTTTTTTCTTCTTCTTTGAAATTTTGCCGAAGTGGAGATTGCTAGGTTTGGTTTCATATACCTCAATCGTGGATTTTTTGGGACAAGCGAAACTAGCGCCATTAGTTCATTAGTTCAAGGATTTTCATACCTTTTACTAAGTATGTATGTATGTATGTGTCAAAAAAGACATGACAGTCATGTTTACAATTGAATTGAGTGGCTCAATGTTTATGTCGCTTTAATAAAATAGAATTTAAAACATTTTGAAATACCTCGAAATATTGAAGCGATGTTAAATGTATTTTCTAGAAACGAACGTTTTTACTATAAATTAAGTCTCATTTCACTCTATTCATGACTTCTTGTATCCAGGAAAATGGATCCTTGCGGCATATTTTGTCGTATTTTGTTTTTGCATAACCAATGTACCTACAATCGATAAGTGATTTTTTTTTCCAACATACATTAATATATCATTAGGTTTAAAATCGTAATATTAGTCTGAAACTAATGTATGTGCTTTGAGGGTTTTGAAGAAATTGTCTACGTGTTCGTAAATCATGAATTATAATTGTTTAAGTAATTGTACATGTTAAATTCACTACTGAATTAATCAAAGATTACATTTTAATCAGATGGCTTCATTCAACATGATTGTGGTCAACGTCTGTGTATAAAATGTACAAAATACTTAAAACCTTCTTCTTTCTTTTTGAAACTTTTAATGTTATTGGCTGGAATTGGTTAATAGAGGCTCAATGGAAAAAAGTTTTTGACACATTTTGATTTATGTGCGTGCGTTAAACTCAGTTACGTATATCAAGTTATTACGGGAGAAATTGCGGAGAATCGCCATTTTGAGACGTTTTTTTGTTGAGGAAAAATAATGTCACTTAATGAAAATTCGAAACATGAACAGGCAACATAATATCGGTTACAGTTCCCGCACATAATTCAAATGAAAATCAAGAAATTTAAATAAAAAAAGAAGATATAAGAGAAGTCTTCGATAGAAGTATCGGGTGCATTTCGGAGAGTGTGCTACGGAGTTGCATAACCTAATACACCCATCGCGTTTTTACAATAAGACAACCAGGAGAACGGCAAAACGTCATCCATACCAGGTGGATTTGCCATTTACGCAAACCAAACGGTTTGTGTCTACTTTCATAGTGCGAACCGCCAGGATGTGGAACGCTTTGCCGAAGTCTGTGTTTCCTGCGCAGTACAGTCTGAAAGTCTTCAAGCCGAGGGTGAATAGGTACCTAATGAATAAGTGTGCTCCATCGTGGACCACATCGCTGCTTAACATCAAGCAGGGTGGTGGTCAAACGCTTGTTCGTAATGATAAAAAAAGAAGATATTTGCTAAAGTAAAAAGTGTTCAAACGACGGCATTACATGTCTGTAACAAAAGTTTAATAAAAAACTTAAAAATAAAGTTTCCCTTGCGAAAAATCGATGCGGCATAAACGGCTATATCTTTTTGATTACATTAGCTTAGAAGTTTTTTTTACAGTTTTAAGCATTGTCGCTATAATAAAAGTTGTGCATATCGACGAGCCCTACAACGTTCCTTACACCATTGCTCGGGGTCCTTTTACACGCCGTAGGTACTGCGTTATTTCATGAAAATCGTCTTGAATTAAAAAATGAGTGAGAAAAAAAAATTGACACAGAAGATTAACTAACAGCAGATTTTTCAATGATGAATTACCAACCTATCATCAGCCCATACTTGTCCACTGCTGGACATAGGTAACCAATATTATTTACCAACCTATGATATGGGCATATTTTCTATCACGGTACGCGGGGGAAACCGCGGACTTCACCCAATGAAGACCATACATAACAAAGTACAGCTTCGCTACATGTTTTGTATGTACATAATGTCGGTAGGTGTACGTCCTACGAATAATCACGAAAGTAACTTAAGTTTTCCTCATGCATTACTAATAGAAGTCGTGTATGTATCACAGAATTGTATGAATTTTGATGTAGGGGCATGTTTAATACATTACTATGTCTTATTATGTTTCCTTCTGGTTTGAGATATATCTACAAAACATGAAACTAGAAACATATATTTATTTCTATACGTCCACGGCGTGAAACACCACTTAAGGAATATCCGGTGTGAAAGGGATTATTTGGGCGGTATGGATGTCCGATAACACCCTTACAATTTGTCCCTATAAGCCCCAATTGTCAGACAATAAGTGACGTACGGGAGTCCGGGAATTAAGCGGGTCGGCCAAGAAAGGCGTTTATCAGTTTTGTAGGTGGAGTTCTTATACAGAGTGTTAAAGGACCTTTAGCGATTGTCTTAGAAACGTTGCAAAATATCATCACCGGAGGCAAAAAATTGTTTATTTTGTCGGAGTTTTTCATTTCCCCACATTCGCCATAGTAAAAGTTGTTCCCTTTGACGAACCCAACAACTTTTCTAAGGCCATTGCTCGGGTTCCTTTTATACGAAGTATTGTGACACTTAATAAATTAACCTAATGACATTAATATGAGTGTTAATTGTGTTGGTCAGTACATCAGGTGAGCTTTTACAACCCACCTTTACTTTTGACACATATTCATATTAAAGTCAGTACGTTAATTTTTTATTCTTCTTTTTTTTAATATAATTGATGTGTACTAAATAAATCACAAGAAATAACCAAGAAGAAGAATAACATTGACGAGCAGCGACTAGAGTGTACGCGTACGTATCTGTGATACGATGTACGATTCATGGTCGAAAAGAAGGTAGAAGGAAGGAAGGTCGAAAACGCCTCCCTACACTTCACGCCTTTTAATCCCAAAGCGGTAAGCAGAGGCACTTGCTAAAGCAAATGCCCACTATTCACCAAGTGTATTTAACCCAACGTGACAGGGGGTTAGCCCATTGCCGTTATAGGGTTCACACACCTTGTGGTGTGCGGGTTTCATCACGATGTTGCCCTTCACTGGCTCTGAAAAAGAGTCCCATTGGTCCGTTATAAGTTAACCCAAATTTATCAGCATCTTAAGGTGGTAGACTAGATTTTAGGCCAAGTCTATATATATTATATGATCAACACCATCTTTACAATGTATTCCATCTAGCATAGTTATGCTTGACTTAATTCAATAGTTCCCATTCATAGCTAATGACCATCTAAACTTTGGATAGGTACCCAACTTGGTAGGTACATGAAGAAACTGTAGTCGATTAAAGTCAGGTTGTCGATAAAACAATTGCTATGTACTCACTATGTAGTTAGTGACTTGCATTTGGGGTAATTACCGTAAACATGCAGGACACGGTCGATTATCACAAAGCTTTGACTCAACATATTATTAATTTTACGGGAATTGCTCTGAAAGCATCGCACAAACTGACGATACTTATAAAGTTGTATGTAGTACGTATATCCGTAACCTTTCTTTAACATTTACAGACATGAAAACGCTAAACAAACGTAAATTAGTAAATTTATTGCTTTCTATGCATAAACGAATGATTTACGTAATTTTGGTAAATTTTTACTTTCTTTGATCTTTTTTTTGTGCAAATTCCAGTATTTATTTTTAATGACTTTTACATTTTTTTCACGAAAAACTCCGAAATACAAGAAGAAAATGGTAAGTTAATACCACTTCTCAGTGTTTGTAAACCTTATTATGTAAAAAAAAATATCAGGCCTGCAGATCGTAAGCCCGTTTCAAATAACTTTGATTAAAAACAATGTGACACGAGAGAATTTACAATGTCAATATTTGATTTATGCGTCAATTATCTTAAAGCGTAATCTTAAAGCGTAACTAATAAACCTTCGTTTGATAAGCGGAAAAGGAAGAATAATGTTATAGAATAGATAAAGGTTAAATGTCACAGGTAATTTTCTCGTTTAACATTACGTTTTTAATTTGATCAATATCAGTCTTAAGTTAAGTGACATCATTGTCAGTCAGTAAAATCACCTCCCGTACAGTGTGTGGGAAAGTTCATTCCCTAGGATTATAAATATTGATAAATAGAAGTAAAATTGGTATTAGGACAAACTAAAGTTCAATGTAAATGTGCAATTTTAGATGATTTATTTCTCAGGGCCGAAACGTACCAAAATATAACTGACAGAAAGCCAGAAGAGAAGACCTTGGACTACTAGCGACATCTATATAAGATTTTATTGTAGTTTGTAAATTTCCCATTTAAAGAATTCTGTTTTTTTATACAGATGACCAACCCAATTTCAGGTGTGGAATATGTCATTTGGTTGCTTATTTATTTAATAACTAGCTGTGAGCCGCGGTGTTTCCGCATTTAATTTGTTTAATCCGTTCCTACTGTAATTTCGGTACATACTTTGTCGGAATCTCTCCACCAATCTTCAAAATTTGTTTATTAAGTAGGTACGTTTAACTTTTGCTGAAAGCAGAACTGTCGCATATACAATTTCGCATACAGACAAGGATCACAAGAAATCTTCGGCCACGTTAAGCGTATATAGGTCTTCAGATACAAGTTTCTAGCTGATAGCCCGAATAAAATTAAATCTCCTGATCCCATAATCGGCTTTTACGAACAGATGTAGCTGGTGCTACTTCCCAGATCAACATGGGATAATATACCTCTAAATATATAGTGTGTATGTATAGTCCGGCCAGCGAGTCGTGGCAATTACAATTCAAGATTTGACTTGTAACACCAGGTGGCCTTTTTTTCAATTTTCCCACCACTTTTTAATGCCACGACTCGCTGGTCAGACTATATTTTTACACATAATTATTCTCATGTGGTAAGCTGCCAATGTCTAAGATGACCTAGCAGTTATAAAAACACATCCATACATAATATTAAATATGCGACGAAAAGGGCGTGAATGTATTTTTTATATTATGATATGTACATACAAATATATAGTTAACTGTGTAATAATCACATCAACCATTTTCATTAAAAAAAATTGTGAAATAGTAATCCGTTACTATCGAGATTTTAAAAAAATCCTACATGTTTGAAATTATGTTTTGTAAACCAATTAGATTAATTAAGTGCTCAGTATATGATCTAATGTTATGGCGTCGATGTATGTATACTTATCATCTAGGGTTGTAAATATACGATGAAACTGTATCGATTATTTGCTAAATAATTTGTATAACATTTATGATATATTAGTATGTGCCAAAATATCGAATGCAATATAACGTCGAAAATGTTTACCCCAAAAACAGTACCTTCTATCACTTTTTGTTTTCTCCCAATGTGATGAAATAAATGTATTTGTAATTTATTACGAATTATTGTGTATTAAATGCGCATGTTGCATTAAAGGTGTCGTATAATAATATAAGGTATCAAAATATAATGAAGAAAAATGTTATAATAAGTTATGATTACATATATAACTTAAGGCATAGTTGGTTCATGTTTACACGTAAAATTTGCTCAGTGCCAAAGCAATGTAAAATGATAATAAAGAGAAAATTGCGTTACTATTTCAGAAGTTTTAGTTTCGGATTTCTACACTTTTCCCTGTGACCACTTGATCACATGACCACATGATTACTTACACGCATATATTTCACACCTGTCTTCGAGATAGGTAGTCTAAGAGATTTCAGAAAACAGAATTTACGATGGTACCTGCTTTCCTTCGCGCTGTCTCTAAGCGTAAGAAGATTAATTCCTACTACTTCCTCTATCAGATACACGGCGTAAAAAACGATTTAATATGTGATGTGTTCATACCTAGCTACCTAAAATGTTCCCAGATGAGTGGAGGTTAGTTTGGTGCTATACTTA
>SJJU01007129.1:0-12428 GCA_012932125.1 Conopomorpha cramerella
GTAACAAAAACAAAACCACAAAATCTCATTGGATCCCCCATGGCGATAAGTGGATAGTTTTATAGCCAAATTTCCCTAACCCTTAATGAAATGACATTCGAAAATCACAAGTATATGTTAGTTTCATAGTTTTATTATGTTTAAAAGTATGTTAATTGGTACTTGGTTAGAAAAGTTGTTAAGAATCCGGAACTTAAGTTGCACCTTCTCGGCAGACAGTCCGGCGCCGATGCCGTGGTATATACTACATACCACTATGTACTGCAGTGGCGTGCACACCATATAGGCAAAAAGACACTGCCTACCTTAGTATTTTGGCTACCCGACCTAATAATAGAGTTATTGCTAGATCTTTTTTTATTGTACTCACGACATAGACTGACTCCTGTGTTTTGTGGGTGAGTAGATAGAATATTTTGTATATGCAGGTGTCAATCCTTGGAGATTACGTGGGTGAGTATATTGAATATGTAGGTGTCAATCCTTGGAGATTACTGCCTACCTTGTCGTAAAAGCCAGCCTGATGTACTGGAATACCTAATGTATCTATGTAAAGCTCGCATGACACACTTTATAATATACTTGAATGAGAATGTGGTATGCGGCATTGTATTTGTCTTGTCTCCATAGCTAAGCTTTGTGATTCGTTTAAACAAGTGAAATCGCACAAAACGTGACATAACAGCCAATCACAGCGCGTATTTATTTAATTTAATTATATGTCGTGTATTTTTTAGACACGCGTGCTGGGCCGTGTAATTTTCAATATGAACCGCAAACAAAAACATAGCACCCAAGCGCTTTTTTACTTTCAACACAGGTTAGACAAACACACAATTTGTTCTTATTTTTATATATTACCTATAGTCCTTGCATTTGCTTACCATTATTATTATAACTTATTGTAAATTAGCCGTAGAACCGATGACCGTTGGGCCAAACGAGTTCTCGAGTGGAGACCGCGTCTCCTCGGAAAACGGAGTGTAATAAACCTCCAGGTACCCGTTTAGTCGTCTCTTACGGCAGGCAAGAGGTCCTCCACCTATTCCCTATTCGTCGCTCATCTCGCTCGGCGTCCATCATAATTTGTCTACTGCAGGACATAGGCTTCTCTATTTGCACGCCACTGTGATATGTTTTTGGCTTCTCGCATCAAGCTTCTGCCAGACCTTGTCGCCCATATCTTCCTCATATTTTTTAAATTCCCAATTACGTATCGCTCTCTCTCACCGCAGTTACATAGGTGTTTATACATACATACCGACATAAAAATGTAAAAAAGGAATTAATTATTCAACATTCATAAGATAACTTATTTAATACTAGTGGACGCGCCGCGATTTCATTCGCGTAGTTTACCTGCATCCCAAATTTAAAGCATCTAACTTGAGCGGTTTAGATTTTTATACAGAAGTATTTTGCCGTTAATTCCCATTCCCGTGAGAATTTCTGGAATTCAAGACAAGACAAGACAATACATTTATTTCTCTGTCAAGCACAAATAACACACACATAAAACAGAAAAGCAATATAAAAATACACAAACACAGATGAATAAGCACAGTGTGGCTGTGCTTGTCAGCGAAGAGGAGACTCCAGCTCAGCATCACTCCTGAGTTTTTTAATTCCTTTCTTTCGTTTAGCCCTTTGGGCTCTGCGTTGATATATCAGTCAGTCAGTCAGCATTTCCTTTTATATATTTAGATATCGAAAACACAAATCAAGATGGCCGTAAATTCTTTACAAAAGGAAAACTTATGAATGTCAACGCCATCGTACATCATAATGACAACAGATAATAAAAATGTGTGTATGTTTTTCTCATGTTTGATAATGTATGACACCTTGCAGCCACCGCGCCCAGCCCAGCGTCGTGTGCGTCTCGCGTAATATGCTCACGTCTCAGGCCCGCCTTAAAACGCCGCTTTCACATCGCGTTTGTAAATTCTTAGCTCATCTTTGTTTACTTTGACAGTTTCACTATATCCGGTCGATAATGGCAATATACATAATATTATGTATACATAGTTACTTTATGTATGCTAAAGTTTTATGTGCTTTAATGGATTTGCAAATAGCACAAAACTGAATATTGGTATTCCGTGGTAGGTATTTTGAGGTGGAGAGTCGAATTTCGACTTTGTTGAATTAGCTAACTAGTATAAGCTTGTAGCGGACTTCAGTGATTGACAACGATTTTTGGATGAACATAACTGGGTGCACATACGTTGGTTGCGCTACATACCTATTTCAACTGGTTTATGTTGTGGTTCAGCAGTGGACAAGTATGGGATGATGATGTTGTGGTTCCCGGTTGAGGACATAGTAACTGTTGTTGGTTTACGGTATTCGTATTTACATACAGTTTGGATAGTGGTCAACGTCACCCTTTCAAAGCCGCCTATATATATTACGCTGTGCTTCATCCTGCATTTGATTTGCCCTTTCGAGTTTATATCACATTTAATATCTATTCTACTGCTTACTAACTCTTAATATACTTGGACTTCAACGAGCATTACTACAACAACTACATCAAGACACGACTCATTTTTACATCTTGCAAAATGCAATTGCTTTACATAAGTACAATAAATTCTAAATATTTGCTTTAGGTAGGCAGAGGCCTACCCCTCTTTGGGATTAAAGGCGTGAAGAGTATTTTTTTTATGTAATTGTAACCTCTACGAAAATATAAAACCTATCAGACATACAGTCCACTCTTTTTATTTCTAAGCTCGGCCAACGGTATCTTTCTATCTGATTTCTTCTAAATACAGGTTATTCTACTATTATGTAAAAGGAGGGCCCGACACCGGTGTTTCTGATAAGTAAATAAACGTGAATAAAAAAAATGTATTACAACGATACCGACACATGTTTTCCTGTCTTAACTTTAAATATTTTAATTAAATTTAATAATCCACCCTAATTATCTATAAATATCGCACCTATGGTACAATAACGTCACTTTTGTATCAGATGGCATTTTGCAGTGTTTGAAAATTAAAAATCCTATAAATACGAAACAGCTTTTCTCTTCTAAAGAAAACTACCTGTCAATAATTTACTAATCCTTTAAACTTTATAATGATATACAAGGAAAAAATGGACAGTAACGCACCAAATATAGAGAAATATTAGGCATGTTTTCTGGTATTTAATTCAATTTTGCAAAAAATGCATTAGTGACGTTATTGCTCCTTAGGTGCGATATGTAAAACTGAAAAGTCCTCACTCACTCATAAACGCGAAAGCTGAAATTTTGCACAGTTGTTGATGTTTACGTTAGATAAGAAAGGATTTTTCAAAATTAAATTCCCTAATGGGGTAAAGTTTATTTTATTTGCAAAAATCGTTAATTTTGGAGTGTGTAGTGTGTAAATCTATAGTTTCTACGCGGATGAAATCTGGGCGTCCACAAGTCTAGAACTTTCTCCTGACAATCACATCAAAAAAATGTCCACAATTTCATGCGTAATGACCAAAGGAAATAAAGTTTAATTTTGCCTACCTACCTAGTACCTTTTTATCGTGGGGAAATCCGTTGTGGCTACCCCAACGCTAACGGGGACAGCGGCGGGGTTTTTGGGATTCCAACCCACTAAAACCCCACGGTGACCGCTCCCGCGTTATTGCCGGGGCCCCCGGAACAGCCTGAGCTACTACGTCCAAGCGTGGCCCCAGAAATACCTACTACCTACCGATGATAAGCTAAACAATGTTTCTATCTTTGTTACGCTATACGCTTTATTAACTTTTAAAGTACGCTTCTTTATAGTTCTATCTCTCTCATACAGTACTTTTCCAGAGAAAGATAGATGTATAAATTACCCGGCTGTCAAGTATGTTCTACTCGTAAATTAATTATCCGATTCCAACTTCTTTTGACAGAAAGTGACAAATAATGCAAGTTAGATAATCAATAGTTGAAATGCTATTAATGTTAAAAACGCAGATGTTTGTTGCTATTTCATGAAAATCTACTACATGATGTCCACTGCTGGACGAGGGCCTCTCCCAATGATCTCCGTGGTCATTTGGGAGGAAATGAGTCGACTGACATATCAACGCACAGCCCAAATGGCTAAACGTAGGTTACTTGAAATTTGGAACGGACGTAGCTTAGGTACCGTACACTAAGAAAGGAATTCCCGAAATTCCCATGGGAACGGGAATTAACGGGATAAAACGTTTGTATAAAAAATCTAAACCGCTCAAGGTAGACACTTGAAATTTGGGATGCAGGTACTACTAAACTACGCGAATGGAATCGCGGGTTCTCTAGTAATTTATAAGAAGTTAGGTACAAACAAATGAATGCAGTTTTCAAATGGCAGTAAGTATAAGAATAGTTGTGAACTTAGGCAGTTACTTAGCAACGTTACGACACAAGCGTGTGGAAGACAGGTGTGGGAACACAACAAGTAGGTAATAGACGCAGAACAACATACAGTTGATACTTGACAAAAAAATAATGAGTAATGAACATGTCAACTTATTTAGAATAATAGGTATTGTTACAATGAGAGCGTCTGTGGTCCAATTGGTTGGATACTTGATTTGTAACCGGGAGGTCGTGGGTTCGAGTTGGGCTACTGGACGTGTACCACTGAGACGTGTACCACTGTGATACATTATTCCTTTCCATTATAACAGTGAAAGATTTTTTCAAATCTGTTCAGCAGTTTCGGAGCCTATTCAATTCAAACAAACAAACAATCCTTTCCTCTTTATAATATTGATATAGACAAGCCTACTTGTGGGCTGTTATGGGACACCAGACTGAGGTTGATTTCAGGCCAGATCTCGTCATCGTCAAATAAAACTACAAATTATTGTTTAACTAATAATATGCTTTATTGTGATCGATTTTTATTATACATTTGTAACAATATTTTCATGGTACTGCAGCGTACAGCGGCGAAACAAAATTACGTGGTAAAAAGACATTTACAACCGTTATTTAAATAAAATAATGACAGTTTCTGCAGTCACAAATTATTTTTTTTCTACAGACACTAATTGAATCTTATCCACTTTTTTTTTTAATTACTATGAACAAGCATGTGACCACCATCCTGCCTGATGTTAAGCAGCGATGTGGTCTACGATGGAGCACACTTGTTCAGTAGGTACCTATTCACCCCCGTGACTTGAAGACCTTCAGACTGTACTGCTCAGGAAACACAGACTCCGGCAAGTCGTTCCACATCCTGGCGGTACGTACTATAAAAGTGGACGCAAACCGTTTGGTTCGCGTAAATGGCAAATCTACCTGGTATGGATGACGTTTTGCCGTTCTCACATTTATCTGCCATTACATTTATTTCCGATCGTGTACCGTCAAGAAAGTGGTTAACCTTAACACATCCGTGGCACTCAAATGAAGACAATACACGTTTTATTAATATCACTTCTATGGGCGAAATGTGTCTCCGAAACAGTCAAGTTAAGGATGTTAATGTCAGTACATGTGACAGTTTTTCGTTGTTAAGTATAATTTGACTTTGACAATTTGTCTAACAAATTCAAAATCTACAATGGCAGTTCTTACATGTTTTTGGTAAGACTCACGACATATCTCTTTGGTCGCCCATGATGGGATGTGGGTAGTTATTAATTCATTTGGTTTACAAACAAGAACCTTACATAAAAAAACATTCATACACAATTCCCCATTGATAGACGACTTTCTTTGCCGCCCGTGCCTTCTGGTAGCCGCGGTCTGGTCACAATGAACGGATCAACACGGCCTAAGGGTCTATCTAAGCTGGCGGGGCCAAAGGTGGCACATGGAGCAAACGGGCGAGGTTGCTCCGCGCGTAGCGGCCCCGCTGCGGCGCGCCGTGTCCCGGCCGGCCCCACAGCGACGCCCACGTCTCGTGGTGCAAGCGCACACTCTCTGCTGAGTCGCGCCGTGTCTCCTAATGAAAAAGAACAAATATTGACTTATTTAAATTCCTGACAAACTCTAGAAGAGTAAACTTTCTTATAGTTTGAAAAGTTACAGTGGAGCTCCTCTCAGTTTAACATATAAATAAATAAATATTTTACAACAACACACATATTGCCTTCATTCCATGTTAAGTAGCTAAAGCACTTGTGTTATGGATATCAGACAACGAGATATACATACATACACTTCACGCCTGTCTCCCAAAGGCGTAGGCAGAGACTACAGATCTCCATTTGTCACGGTCCTGACATACCCCTTTCGCTTCATCTCTCAATTTAAATCCGTCATAATATTGTCGTATGTGGTCCTCTTGATTTGCAATCGGGAGGTCGCGGGTTGGAGTCCGGCTACTGGTCCATGTAAGCAACGCAACGCTCGTACGGTGAAGGACAACATCGTGATGAAACCCGCACACCGCAAGGTGTGCTAACCCTATAACGGCGATGGGCTCACCCCCTGTCACGTTGGGTTAAATACGCTTAGTGAACCGTGGGCATTTTCTTAGCAAGTGCCTCTGCCTATCCCACTTTGGAATTAAAAGACGTGAAGTGTGTACTGCGTGTCGAAGGACCCCGAACAATGGTCTTAGAAACGTTGTCAAGCCCAGTTGTGTGAATATTGACGAGCCCAACAACGTTTCTAAGACAACTGCTCGGGGTCCTTGTACACTCTGTATATGTATAATCATATCATCAGGAAAATAAGTGAGATGTCAGATGAACCGGGCGCGGAATATCACCAATATATTATTAAACTTTCTAACGTATACGTTACACATACAGATGAAATCAGCGTCGTTAAATAGCTGAGATATTAATCTCACTGTCATATTTATTGTTTTGGCACTGTATATTCGGTGACCAAGGCTTAATGATTTACACTCCCGCTGCGCGGCTTCTAGCAGCCCCAAGGCGGTTTCCACACATCCTCCAAGCCATTACGGTCTATCAGCCGTCAAGTAACCGAGCCGACGTTGTCGGGGCCTTTATGTATGTAGAACCCTGACAATGTTGTGTTGTGTTTACGTGAGACGGTCCGGGATGTATGTGGCGAGAATGAAACGCGTCCGTAACTGCCGAGTGGTTTATTAGCACTAAAAATATATTATGTACAGAAATGTTACGGTAAGCAAAATAGTATTCCTATGTAAATAATTACTTATTGTGCAAGTTACTTGTACAGACGTCATAACTTCATCGGGGTGAGAAACCAAACCTCATTCTCGTTTTGCAGCAGTAGTTAAATTAATTTCAGTTGAATATTTCGAGACGAATGGTAATGTCAAAACCGCAAACGTCTCACCGCTAAGCTCACACCCCGACCTTCACTGTTTCACTGAAACTTGCACTAGTAAATATAGACTAAACATGTAAAAGCACAGACATCTAGCTATCTAGACATTCAACGTTGCGCTATTCGAAGCCGAAAGCACGTCATTGTCTGTTATTATTAATGCACGTTTTGTGAAATTCCACAAATTGCTACTTGGATCGAGCATGTTGATTAAAATTAGACTTGTGAACTAGGTCGGCCGGCCGTTGTCGAAACATAGACACCAACTGACTATTATTACTAATCCAACCGCAGAAATACTATAAATCATATGTGCTTTTAAGCAATACGAACAATGGATTATTGAATAAATAACTTGAGCTTCAAACACAGTGACAGTTAAGCTTTGCAAGTTCACCTTAAGTTGGACGGTAATCAGATATTGAATGACGTGTTCATATGCTTTAGAGTAGCGGCACGGATGGTTAAAGATGTGCTATGCCGATAAAGTTAGTGTTGTGGCGTCGAATTTCATACCTTCAATACTATTAATCACAACAAGTAGCTTTTAAGGTTCATTTTACCAGTTTACCAGAGCCCTACTATGTATGCAGACTATATGAGCGAAAGCAACATAGAAACAATGGAGTGTGGCTCTTTGTGCCCACGACAACGCCGTATGGTATGACCCATGCCTTCGGCTATTTCGGACAGAAACAGAAAATGTGACGCAATCAACACATTCTTTAGTAAGTTTATCAGACGGGTCATTGTTCGTAAATCTTGTTTTCGGTACACAAATTACTAAGTAATTGTAAAGATAAGTTGGTGTTATAGAAAACATAATTACGTTAATTAATTAAACACTTAGCTTTAGATAACTACTTTGGCCGGTGTCCCGGAAATGTTTGTGAAAGCACTAATTTTGTCCTACGATAATTTGAATATACCTACCTACCTACAAATCTGGGTGGATGTTTTGGCGATGTTTTGCGGATGCTGAATCATGGTTAACTTGCTGACCAGGGAAACGTTGTTTTCCCCATATAATTTATAGCATTCATGTTATTCTAGTTTATAAGCTGCAATACTGCCAAGTTTCATAAACTTTCTGCGTGAAAGAAGGACAAACATCCATTCATCCATCCAGACATCCAACCAAACTTTCTAATTTATAATATTAGTAGGATTAATAGTGTTTCCTTGATATTTTATATGTATGTCTGCATATAAACCTTAATTAAAAATCACTCTAACTATTAAAGAAAACCGCGTGAAAATCCGTTGCGTAGTTTTAAAAATCTAAGCATACGTAGCTTTATTTTATACTTCCTCATAATGATAATGATTGATAACATGATGAGAAAAGGTATCATAAATTTACGAAGGCGATGTGCTAACTACTTAATACGGGCATACCCAAGTCAGTGCCTTAAAAACGGTTAGTAAGTATGTGTTATTTCAGTAACAGAGGTGTTTGGAGGTGTCTGGTAATAAAGGTGGGAATAATAAAGAGAGGAAAAAGAAGGGAAGGAAAATATAGAAGGTTTAATTAATTTCTTAATAACAAATACTGTTGTAAATTTTTCGTTACACATTTTCAATGACATTTATTTTAATTTTACACACACATTCACTACAGGCCTATCTCCCAGATGGGTAGGCAGAGATTACATACACACATCAAAAGTGTCTAGGGATCAAGTACATTTTAGAAGATTGCAACCAAGAATATGTTTTACAAGAACTGAATTCATTCATAATTTACTCAAAATTTGCTGACACAGGCATGGGGAATTAGGTAGGAGACCAATCCAGAAGATTAGATTTTATTTAAATAAATTAGATGTTTTAGAGCTAAAAATATTCTTGATCCCCAGATACTTTTGATGTGTGTATATCCATTTGTCACGGTCCTGACGTACCCCTTTCGCTTTATCTACATTCACACATCTTTCAATACGCGATCTCCGGTTTCGAGTACTTTTCACGACACCAACAATTTGGGCGATGTATGTTCTTCTGGGGCGACATCTACTCATCCTTCATTTTACGTCACCCATAAAAATCTGTTTCGTTAATCGACTTCACATCATCTCCATAAAAAATACTTTCTCAGTAAGCCGTTCAACACCTTTAAATAAAATGACCATTGTGTACACTTCACGCCTTATAATCCGAAAGCGGGGTAGGCAGAGGCACTTACTTAATAAGCAAATGCCCACGGTTCACCAAGCGTACTAGTATAACTTAAAGAAAAAGAACCGACTTCAACCAGTAAAATTTTACATATGTCGGAACTGAACCAAATTTATATGGGACCAAACGGGAAGCATCAGCTTTCAAATAATAGGTTCACCCAAGCGAAAGTTCTGAGATAAAAAAACTACAGACGAATTGAGAACCTCTTCCTTTTTTGATGTCGGTAAAAAAATCCAGAATTACTGTCTCCTATTTGAAACTCGCCTTGGAGAGGCCTATGTCCAGCAGTGGAAAAGTATGGGCTGATGATGATGATGATGATGATTTGAAACTCACCTCTCTCCTCTCGCACTTCACTCGCATTTGATGTTTCAACTCCTTCAAGTAATCCATGTGCATCAGCTCCCGCCATCTGAGGGGAAATATAAAATACTTAACACATTGGCGGACAGTAAAACAGACACAATAGATGTTTTATTGTTATGACGCCTATAGGCGTTTACTGTCCGGGAAAGAGTTAAAGCCTGTATGACGTGTTTCTTTTTCTCTTTATTCCTTATAGCTGCTCCGGCAAACATTGTTTCGCCAATATACATTATTTTCGCAGCGCACGCAACGGAAGCCCTCAACGATGAATAATTTTCCCCGTTTTCTTCATATTTTCCATTATTTCTTCGCACCTAATAGTTGCAGCGTGATGTTATATAGCCTAAAGCCTTCCTCGATAAATGGTCTATTTAACACAAAGATAATTTTTCAATTCGAACCAGTAGTTCCTGAGATTAGCGCGTACAAACAAACACACAAACTATTCAGCTTTATAATATTAGTATAGATTTAGTTGTGTTTATTTCTTGAAATCTTTCTCATTGTAATAAAATGTATTAATTTCACAAAACATAATGGGTTTTTCTTATAGGCTATTTTTCGATTGGAACGGCGGCGAGTGAAATCGTCGCCCACCTGTTATGACTTTATAACAACCATTATGTTGCTTTATTATCAAATAAACAAATAGTTAAAAACACATTCAATTTGACCCTACATATCCGGCGAGGCCCTCTGGGTCACGTCGCTAGGTCGGACTTGCGTGATCGATTAGCACCGAATAAGGCTAAATATCAATTACTGTTATGGGAAAATCATGTTCATCAAAAAGATCTCTATCAGCTGGTGCGGAGTCATAAGTATATAATGAAATTCGGTAAATCTCGGCGTGTTTTACGTGCCGCGTAGAAAGTGATGACGCAACGACACATTCGGAGATGGCCTCCACCGCCGATAACCTGTCGAATTATATTCACGCTTCGACCCGAGCGCATTGTTCGAAAGCTAAATGGCTAATTGTGACAGAAACAGTCGCCAAAAAAAATAACAATTTATTGCAAACCGTGAAGAATATTTCTCTGAAAGCAATTGTTCTTGTGTGTTGTAATGCATTTTATTTACTACCTCAACACAATTCATAAAGAACAGGTTGCTGACGCACTCCATTATCATTCATGCTTTTTTATTTTTGACGTAATTCATTATAAAAATTTCGGATCCTTGATGAGTCTTTACTGCCATACTTTGAATACTAGAAAGTCTCATCAGAAAAAAAAATATATATACGTCTCACAAACAAGCAGCCATTTCAATAAATAACCACAATAAAGGAAAGGGTAATTAGGTCACCGGTGTCTAACACACGCGGCGTGCGCTTGCGCAACATTACAAGACGCACGCATAATTAATAAATTAATATTTTTTTCAATAATATCCAAACTTAGGTCAAGCATGGCGACCTCTTCGGTCTAAGTAATCTTAATTGTTGAAATTTCGCAATGACTTGTACAAAGTCTATTGTCGTTAATCTTTCATGTAGGCGTGTTTTGTACGGCCATCTCGACTATCCCACGAGTGTATGGCCACTGAGGTGGTTCGCTCAATTAGTATTGACACGTCCTGAGTGCTGTTGATGGAACCTATGTAATATTCAGCTAGAGATAAATGCCAGGGTGTTGTTTGCGATTGCATTGCGACATGATATCACTCAATTCTTTCGCCGTGTCACACGTTGTTGTAAAAAAAACTTATAGGTGTACAGTCGGCGAACTCATATCGCATCATCATCAGCCACATAACGTCCACTGCTGGACGAGGGCCTCCCCCAATGAGATCCGTCATTTGGGGTGAAATGCCAGTAATCGCCACGCTTGGCAGGCGGGTTGGCGATCGCAGTGGTGTTGTGGTTTAACTCACAGAGAGCGCTGCTGCCCGTTCTCTGGAGAGCTCCCTCGGTCGCCTCTTACGACCCCCATGACGGGAAAAGTTGGGCTGGGGTGGTGACACATGTATTCTATTCGCCGTCACCACACGGCTAATATATCGCATAGTTAGAACAAAAAGGACCCTTGGAGTTTGTATCTTTTATGTTTATTTTATTTATCAAAACAGCTTACAACGTTTCGACACAGTTACATGTGTCGTGGTCGCGAGCTGACTGGAGTCGGGCAAACAACGAAGGTAAGCTGAATGCTTATCTTTGGTTAATCTTCGCGCTATAATACCCGTTTTAAACATTTAATACTTTTGATGTAAGTCACACACCGTGCCATTTCCCTTGATTCAACCAATCGCAGTGCCTGATATATCGTGACATTTCTTTCTTGGAAAGGTTTGCTGGTACCTTGGGTGGCGACACATGTATTCTATTCGCCGTCACCACACGTTATAACAACTTCACCTTATTGATGCTTACAGTGACACAGGAAGTAACATCAAAAATGAGCTATTGGATAAAAAATGATGTTTTTATATGACAGATGGCGCTTACAAATCTACAAAAGATTGAATTGATTAATACTTTATTATTATTTTCACAGCTAAAGACCGCCACAAGTACGCATTGCTTTTATACATAGCCAGAAAGAAAACAAAGATAAAGCTATAGATTTTTTTTATTGACCGCACAATTTGAATCAACTTGTTTTTAGCTTCATCAGCGCCATCC
>SJJU01007130.1:0-24235 GCA_012932125.1 Conopomorpha cramerella
TTTGTATGGAGAAAACCAGTGCCGTATCGCAGTTTCTTCAGTTTCAGTAACTGCCGACGAACGTGTTAACGTTGCGTTTTTCTATCTGCGATCGTGTTAACCCGAGACAGGCCTGTTAACCCATTAGGAGTTTGATAGAGCGATATGCTAACACTGACATAAGTTTTTTTTTTATAATTAGAATCGTGTGCGTTTGAAGCGCTGTTGCGTATTGCGTATTTAAGTATAAAAGCTGTGTCTAACGATTTATCCTGTTCATATTACAAGTTATAATTTTCTCTTCCCTATTTCAACACTCAGATTTTTGTCACATTTTGTTTCGTTAATTTTGCGTGAAGGGCATTCATACAAACTTTATAGTATTAAGAGGGCTGGTGTTCATTTATACATTAGACTGGAATATACTTTAGGTCCGAACTTGGCTGAAATTGTAATCAGCAACAGTTGTTACAATAATGTATAGTAGGCCACTTATTCATCTCATATGAATGTAAATAAATCATAAATAAATAAATATTTTAGAATAACGTACACAATGACTTCATCCCATGTTAGCTAAAGCATGTCATGGAAATCAGACAACGAAATACTGACTTAAATACATTTTTTTTAAATACTTTCTTGTATAAATAAAATACCCAGACACATCCAACAAGTACTTTAAAGCGAACCCTTGGAATAGAGGCAGACATGCTGACCACTACACCAACGGGCCCGTCGTTGGACATTAGGGATGATTTTAACTTGTCATAATATAACTCTATTGGTATTTTAGTGGCACAGGAAGTGCCGTCAACACAGATAGACCATTTTCTTTACACTATTTGGTATAGTGTATTTCATCCAAAAGTAGAACTTAAAGGTATTGTGCTAATGCGCAATAATGCGCAACCGACAAATTTGATACTTTTGGCATTTAACTAATGATAAGTTTGACTTATGACTAGAATGGTGCTGAGATGACTTGTCATATATTATACGTACATTTAAAAAAATAGATAAAACAGCTTACTCTAATAACCTATAAGAAACAAAATAGACTCTTATAAAAAATCAATAACAAATAGGTACCGACACTTCCTTCGGTAAATAGAGTATGAATTTTTTTACAACAATTACTTTATGAAAAAAAATAACAAACAAAACATACTCGGTACCAAGTGAACTGCTGATTTTATCCCAAATTCTAATGCTAGTAAATTACAGTTAAGGTAAAAGTGCTGACTCGCTAGTAGGTCAGACGCCTAAGACGATGTGATATAGGTTAGCTAGCCCGTACTTTCTTACCATACTTTCTTTAAATAAGGTTACCTAGAAAAAAAATCTGAGTTATAAGTTCGCATTTACACAAAGTTGTAACATTTATTGGTACATACATACCATGCCTGTGACCCAGAAGGGGAGAAGGCAGAGACAAAATTGGTAGCAAAAAAAAACATTAACATAGAATCGAATTGCTTGCCCATCATTAAATGCCTTAATCTTATCATCAAATCAATCGAAAGCATAAAAGGAACGCCAAAAATGTGGATAGCGTTGTAATTGTTGTATCAATATCAATGCAAATAAACCTACTGTACATAATATAATAGAATCGCTTGAAATTAATTCATTCAACCTTCATAAGTTTGAATGATACGTACACCACTACCTCATATGTATCATTGATCTCTATCTATCGTTATTCTTTTCATGTCAGTAAGTAGGCAACGTAATTTTTCTTTTATTCATTTTGACATGTGACTTGTAATTCTGTTTTATTCGTTGTATAATTGCTGTTGCCCTAGCAAGGTATGCGGCGAGTGAGTTCTGTTTGTGTATGTTCATAAGGTACCCTCTTAGCTATTACAGTGGGCATAATCAAGGGTCAATTACGGTTAAATGTATTATGTGACGGGAGGTGAATGATGGAGGTAAATCTACAGACTTATTGTTTGAAACAGATGATTTTTATTGCTTAATGGAAGAGAAATAAATGAAAAGCGCTCAGGGTAAACCTTGTCTCAATCAATCAATTATTGACACATAAACTTGAAACGAATTAAATTTAAAATTTGGGATCAAAACTGGTCACCGACTGTATTCTTAAGTACTCAATAACAATATTGTTTAACATATCTTTTAACAATAATTTGAACTCGTAACTTGCTTCTTGAACATTTTATTTATGACTATAATATCAGTTACAAATAAAATAAAAAAGTATTGGATAGATTTCGATATCTGTATTTCATCCGGAAATTCCCACAGGAGTAGAATAAATATTTTTGCAATATATACTCTTGGTCTATTTTAAAAAAAACATGACAACGTGTTACTAATTTATTGAGTGAAATGGTCCAGAATTTTACACATCTACAATACACTACACTTCTACAATACTATAGAAGTATAGTAGTATATCAATACAGCAATACCCATAATAAACCTTACACTAAGATTTTGTCACTAGCCAACATTTCATTGGAGCTATAAACATCAAAAAACACTTAAATTTTGCATAACCTAAATATAAGGCAGAAGCCGGTGTACACTTAATTTATATATCTCATATTTCACTCTACATTAAATTAAATGAGTTTTCTAGTCTAAGGCCGTATAGGGTGCAATCGTCGGCATAATGTCGACACGAGATAAGTTCTCGAGAATTTTTGCGAAATTCCCTTTTAAAATAATCAAGCGGTAACGCTAAAATGGAACTTTTGTCTATGTGTTTACGTTCTAAAATGGCTTGAAATGATGCGCTCGAGCGGCTCAACGTTTTTGATATATACGCTGGCAAGATAGTCATGTCAATTTGTATGTCTAACCATGGTTGGATTATCTCAGGTCGTAATTCCATTAGTTGGACGTCGTTGGGATGATACTAGTTAGCTATCGGAGTTAGTCATCCTTCATAAGGCACCGGATTACGCAAATAGATTTCTACTTGAGATGTATGTACGTACATACCCGCCAAGATAATTTGTACGAGTTTTGAATGTAGAGGCACTTGAATAATTTATGGTATGTAATGTATATTACGAGCACCTAGGTTTATGCGTGATTTAAAAAAAATATATACGAACGATTCCAATTTGCGGATGAGTAAGTAGGCAGCTTCACGAGGAACTATTCGGCAAAGTGATCCTAACATGTTTACATATATGAAACCGCTGCTTAACATCAGGCAGGATGGTGGTCAAACGGTTGTTCATTGTGTATAAAAAATATTACATTAAGTGAAAGGGATTATATACTCCACCATTCTTGATTATAAGTTATTTATCATAATATAAAATGAATAACGACGCAACTATCTTACCGAAAACATTATCAGGTCCTATACCGTCGAAAGACTCATTAACAGTAACATTCTTGACGAAATAAGTTGGACATTAGAAAACTTCTGTATAGGTATCTTTGTTTGGGATTAATGTGTTAAAAAAATATGTAGCGGCTATAGAACTATACCTATTACGTCACTTTTGGTAAACCGTGTGTTAGTTGGCCTGCTTATATGAAATGCTTATACAAAAGCACAATGTGAGTGTGTGTGTGTTTTTTTTTTCGTTGCCAGCGTTACATTTTAGTAATTGCTTTTACACTATTTAACGAGTTTTAGATTAGTTATGATATAGATTACTTAATTAGGACGTAAGCTATAATTTCACCACCAAATTTTCCATAGTAACGTGACAAACGGTAAAACACGACAGTGAAAAATAAATCTTTTCTTAAAAGGCCTCTCTATAGTCACACATTTCCTTTGATGAAGTAACTAGCTATTTGCAAAAGGGATGTAATTTGACAGGCATTCCAGTCGTTGTACCTATTTTGTGCATTCTGTGCAGATTTCACCAACCTAGTTGATCCAGTAAATGCATGTGTAACTACTTCTTACAACATAATTAGCTAGTTGAGAGCTAAGTAAATCATACTTCAGCTTAGGTCTAAGTTAGACTAGGTTTGTTTGTAACATTGTGGGTTTCTCTAACATGTTCACCTCGTCTCCATTGGTATCGGTACAAGGAATATGTGTGCTATAGAAGCTGGTCTACAAATCTTATTTTGATGCTACCTACCATGATCTAATTAAATGTACGTACTCCAGACAAATTCTGGTGTATGTATTATTATTTAGTAAAAACGCTTTTTCGTTTAATCATCATCAGCCACATGACGTTCACTGCTGGACGAGGGCGTCCCTCAATAATTTCCATGATCAATTGGGGGAAAATGCCAATAACCGCCACGCTTGGCAGGCGGGTTGGCAATCGCTGTGGTGTTGTGGTTTAACTCACCGAGAGCATTGCTGCCTGTCCTCTGGAAAGTTCCTTCGGTTGACTCTTAGATTAAGACCTCCAAGACGGGAAAAGTTCGGCTGAGGTGGAGACACGTGTATTCTATTCGCTGTCACCACACTATTTTCGTTTTTAGAACTAATAATAATAATAATAAACTCCTTTATTTCAGGTAACTTAAGAATAAATAATAATACCTAATACCTACAAACTTCGTTAAGAGTGTTCCGCTTTGATCTTACAAGATTTCCATACATTTATTTCTATAATCAACCGTTACTAATCAGCATTACAGTCCTAACTAGGTATTAAACTGGCTAAACTAATATCGCTAACATCAATAAAAACACTTACTCACAGGAATGGCGTAATAAGCAAAACTTTAAACAAATTACCTAACATGTTTAATACACAAGTGCTTTAAATAGTTGATGTATCCATATAAAATTAATTGCTTACAAAACATAATATAAACAATTTACGGTTTGTAATTTTAAGCAACATTATAATTGGCCCTACGCTTTCTACACTTGAATTAAACGGAGGCTTTATAATATCAACTGCGATTGGTAAAGTTGTTACAGAAAGGGCTCTGATATTTATCATCGTTTGTGTGATGAACGAATCCATTTTTTTTAGTTGATACTTCTTTGAAAAGTAATATACATCGCATATATCTTTACAAATAAAAATGAAAGCTTATTTCCCCTGGTCACGGCATCACGCGTGAACGGCTGCAATGATTTCGCTAATTATTTTTTTTGTTTTGTTGCTATTGTCAGGAGTATAACAAATTTAATGAAATTGCGCGGAAGAATATATTAATTTACAAATCAATATTCATATTTAAGACATAAGTCTGTCCGATCTGCTAGTAGAATAGAAGTGTTTATAATTTATGAAAGTAGAGTTCAACGGATTGATTATTTATGAACACACATGCTTAAAGTTCCGGCACACTCTGATTCGAGAGCGTTCTGGATCCGGGAATAATAATAATAATATAATAATTTTTATTTCAAGAACAATAGAGCATTTTTTCACAGACTTACCTTAAAATTAGCTTATTGAACATTAAATGTTATTTATGTAGGACTACAGTAAAAAAAACAGTGAGTGGTAAACAAATAGTGTGACAACACCCATCTAGAGGTTGCAGGACAACCTGGCATGCAGCCACAACTCTGTGGAGAGGTGATAAGTCGATAATATTTGTCATGTTCCAGTTTCTATAAACCCTGTCATATAGAGGCTAACGGGTCACGCACAATAGGCGCATAGGACGAGCTGCGGAAAATGCCCCGTATCGTCTACATCTAGAGGCTAACGGGAGCAGCTTTCGACTACGGCCCTCATTCTCCGTCTTGCCTCCTGTGTGTGACGCGATCTTTAATCATGATTATCTGATGATGATTCATCAGCCCACATTTGTCCACTGCTTAACATAGGTACTAATTGCATACCACTGTGATCTGTTTTTCAGTTCCTGCTAACTTATGTGAGCTTTAATTTCTAGCCGTGAACTTTCGATTGGTTTCTATAAAGAGATTGAAGATTGTGGACGTGTCAATTAGATGTATGTCAGAATACTAGGGTGTGGAGGTATATTGTCTCTGACTTCCCTTTTGGCTTACAGGTGAGAAGGTACGCTGCTTAACATCAGGCAGCATGGTGGTCAAACGCTTATTTATTGTACATTATTTTTTTGGAAACAGCTGGTTTCACTTATCAGGCTAACGCAGAATAACTTTCTTATCAATATGTACACTCAGTCCAGAATCTGGTCTACCACTCTAAAGCCGAAAGTCATAACATGAATGTCATTGATATTAAGGTTCATTTTACTTGAAACAACAACTCATACAACTCCACCTAATTGATGTTTTAGTGACATGTGTCACCAAAGCTGATAGACCATTTTCTTGTTCAACCGTGCATGCATATCTCGTAACAGTGTTCAAGTGTCAGGGATCGATATATCTACTAAAGAAAACTCGATCATAATTCGTTGCGTAGTTTTAAATATGTAAGCAAACATAAGCACATAATAATTATTATATATTGTTATATACTAGCTTTCCGACCGCGAATTCGCCCGCGTGGACTTCGGTTATATTGCGGTATAAAGGAATATTTTTGTTTTCCCTCGGGAACATCAATTTTTTCCGGGATAAAAAGTATTTAAACCGGACTTCTAACTTTATGTCTGCAAATTTCAAAGCAATCGGTTCAGTACTTACGGCGTGAAAATGGAACAAACAAACTCACTTTCCCATTTATAATATTAGTAAAATATACATATTAATATTATAAGACAATAATAAAAAATATTTTTCCCTTGAACCCTCTTGTCGTATATCTGCATAAATGGGTGTACAATTCGTAGTTTTTAAAACCTAACAATTGTTGTAAGATTTTAATTATATTTTATTGTAATCATAATAGGTCTCAGTAATTCCAAACTTCAGTTTCGTTGTTCAATTGATTTATAGACGATAAAGATAAGGAATAATGTAATAATTCTGAAACGGTAGCTTGGTATGCCTACTTGAAAATGTCTTCAAATTCCTAACGTTCACTTAATACGTTAAAGCTATGCATTTGATCAACAATTTAATCGACAAACTCATTAGGGTAATCGAAACCTGTAGACAATAATATCTTTAAAGCAAGCAATTGGAGCAGAACAGAGTAACGTTTAGTAGTGCAACTATGTTTAACATAAATTCTTCGAACTATCTATATTTTCTTAGTAAATTTTATATTTTTACGTCATTATAAGCGCGTTTGACAGGTGACCATTTGTTCTATAGAACAAGTTTCTCTCTCTTTTTTTCTCTTAGATAATAAAAAGGACAAAAACATGTTTTTCAAGAACGCCATGTTCTATAGAACAAATGGGGCCCACCCCGTTTGACCATCATCCAGCCCGGGGCCTACTCTATGGTAGTTCAATCGCTCTGGCATGGTAGCGGCAAACGGTGTGAATTGCTGGGTGGGTCTCACTATTACCACTGAGGAATAACCATTGATGGTAATACTGTTACATTTCTCACTATTACCATGGTTTAAAATCTCTAAAACCGCCGTGCGCTATTTTAATTATTTTTGACACAACTAGGCGTCATATGGTTCTAGTGAGACTGATTTGTAATAAAGCTGCAGTCTCAGTATTATTATTAAAATGGGCAATGGGAATAGTGAGACCCACCCGAATTGCTGATTCGCTCGTTGCTTTCATTTCACTGTAGTCCGTAGAAAAAAATGCACAACGTTTGCCGCTCCGATACCAGAGTACCTTTGTGGTATACGATGGAGCGTACTTGCTTATTAAGTACAATCGACGAAGAAAGTGCTCTATCAGTTTCGATGACACTCCTTTGTCACTAAAACACCAGTAAGGTAGAGTTCTTATTTTGTGACAAGTGAAAAATTAACCGTAATGTCTAATGGAGTTTATATGGCCTTAGGGTGATCGAGCACATTCTTGACCGACGGTACCTATTCACTCTGTTGTAGTTATTAACATATTGCATAGAGAAAGACAACACCATTTGATAATAGATATCACTTTATAAATCAACAGTTTTTATTACCCGAGAAAACAACGTATAAAGTATATATAGCATAACGTATGTATGTATTTACTGTATAAAGATAAAGAAAACATATCAAATGGATTTTGCATTAAGTCTGGCTCAGGATGATTGCAAACACGCCTGACTACCAACGTGCCGGAGTCAGAATTTTCTTCTTGTCCTTTGCGATGTATCCCGATTAAAATTACTAGTGTTGCAAGCAACAGCAATGAGGAATGTCAGGAATATAATGTCGCTCTGGCAATGCGCTATGTTACCCCTTAGCAAGCAATGCGCTCGAAGAAAGGAATGACAATACAACGAACAGTTTACAATATAAATGTGTGTGTTTTTTTATTCATATTTATGTAGATACATTCATATTTATCTTTTCTGCTTCGATGCTTAAATATGTCACAATCACAATATCACTGAATAATGATGCGGTACTTGAGAGTGAATTAAAATAACACGTTACGAAAGTGCTTCACAGGAATGAAAACATGTCGCGGAATCATAACATTGCTTTAAAATAACTTCGTCGAGATCCGATCAGACGGTTTAATTTTCTTGACTTGACTCGAAGATCGTGATAGAAGAATAAGACTTTCAACTGTCAGCAGACTGAGGACCACTGCCAGACATAGGCCTCCCACAAGGCGCGTTAGTTCAGCCTGCCTCCGCTAATATGGGTCCGCCGTCTTTCGTCGTTATCAGATCGTCGTCGGACCATATTGATGGAGGTCTAACCACGCTGCACTTTCTCTTTCGTATGCGTTTGTATTAAGTGAGATGTAAGATGTTCTTACGCCTTCACGGAAAAACTACCTAAAGAGTTTTAAGAAACACGTAAAACCAAATTACCTCTTTATACAAAGTGGAAGTCAACTGATCAGTAAGTTATGAAAGTTGTGTGATATCACGAACTAAGATTTTCTTTCCCGTGTATCGCCAACGTTTTCAATTAATCGTTGTACAGGTAGTTTTGGAATATGGAAGATTTATTTTTTAATTCCTTAGATTTAGGTAATTATAGTATCATTACTTCCAAACACGGAACCAACCGACTTTCTTTTTTTATAATACGCGGTGTAAAATATATACAAAAGCAATATTTGGCGACGAATGTCACGTCTTATAGGTATTAGCCTAACTCTACTTGGAGCTACACACATCAAAAGTGTCTAGGGATCTCAGGGATCAAGAAGATTTTTAGCTCTAAAAAAATCTAATTTAGTTCAATCAAATCTAATCTTCTGGATTGATCTCCTATCTAATTCCCCATGTGTCAATGACTTATCACCTCATTTTGAATAAATTATGAATGAATTCAGTTTTTATAAAATATATTCTTGATTGCATATATATCTATCTTCTAAAATGTACTTAATCCCTAGACACTTTTGATGTGTGTATTTTACGTTCTACAGGTTCTTTGAAACATTAATCTGTATACCAACACATGTATTATACACTGTACTTGTTGTGGTCGCCTAACTCCCGTGAGCCTATCGAGGGCAAAAAACCATGTAAAATGCCACAGGAACAGGATCACAAGAGATTTATTGCCATTAAACAAGCTTTTCCATGCACACTCAAAATCGATATTAAACTAATAATTTGACATGAAAATAACAATACAAAAATACATGTGTCAAAAATAAAGCTAAAAAGTATGTATATAAAATAGTTTTAACAAAAAAAGAACCGACTTCAACCCGTAAACTAAAAAGTAAAAAATAAATTTATTTCTTACAAAGTAATACGTATTTTCATTTAAGTTGTTCAATAAAAATACCTGATTAAATAATTGTTTTAAAATATTGAAGTCGGTGCCAAGTAAAACAATATTTATCAATCTTTCTGACGATTATATTCATAGTTAGCAGGTATATTAGGTTAGTATCGATTCATATTTTTTTTCTCATACTGTTATTGTTTTGATTTATTTAAGTAGTTTGTAATTACTTAGTTAGCTTGTTGTAGTATTTACTTGGCACCGACTTCAATATTTTAAAATAATTATTTAATCAGGTATTTTTTTATTGAACAACTTAAATGAAAATACGTATTACTTTGTAAGAAATAAATTTATTTTTTACTTTTTAGTTTACGGGTTGAAGTCGATTCTTTTTTTTGTTAAAACTATTTTATTTTACGATTTTGAGTGATGGGTCGACCGAACAAGGATGCTCAAGGAGAAAAGAAGAAGAAAAAAAAATTAAGACTTTTATTTTTATTTTTTGTTTTTGTAATGCATGTTCAACACTATGGATAAATCATAGTACCTACAATGCGACATTGCTTGGTAATGAAATCTAGATGACATCTTCGTTAGTTCTTATTCTGTTAGTTGGGATAAAATCTAAAGTACTGAATCAATTTAGATAAAATTTTAATGGGGCCATCTTGAAAGTAAACCCTATCGAATGCAAAAAGAATTTTCAAAATCAGTCCATAAACGACGAAGTTATCCTCGAACAAACAAAAAAAAATTAAATCTAAAGTACTGAACCAATTTAGATAAAATTTTAATGGGACCATCTTGAAAGTAAACCCTGTCGAATGCAAAAAGAATTTTCAAAATCGGTTCATAAACGACGAAGTTATCCGCGAAAAAACATAAAAAAAAAAAAAAAGCATATATACGGTCGAATTGAGAACCTCCTCCTTTTTTGAAGTCGGTTAAAAATGGTTCGTGTACACTAGTAATGTATGATTGGTTTTTCAATCTAAGTAGAATTAATAATAAAGTAATTATTTCTTTTAGATTTTTGACGCACCCAGATAACCTTTCACTACTATTTAATTACTGACTTGGAATCATTATTCCGACGCACCTGGTAATAACAACGTAATTTGATTAGTTCTCACAAAATACAACATTACGTATAGCTTTTAATAAACTTTCCTTGGCATTTAATTATTACGAATACAGACAAAGAACCGCCTACGGTAATTTGAGATTATTTTTGTTGCTCCCGGACAATACAATCCAGACTTTCAATGATACCTACTTCCTTTTATAACAAACGTTTGCTTGTCATTCATCAAGGCAATCATACGGTCAAATTGATAATTTTTCATTGAATTTTAGACCAAACAGTCCTAGCACGGTTAAAAAAAACATATTCATCTTCATCTACCTTGAATAAATCCAATATGTCGATATTTACAACTAAATAAGTTACAGACGAAGATTTCAGGGTCACTTGTCTCGCTTTAGACTAATTAATGTGCAGTCCATTTGCAGGTACAATGACTATAATTAAAATCACCGAGGTAATTAATCATTTTATATGCTAATTGTCCCGTCCACGCCTCTTCAAGTTAATATGGATTAAATATTTGCGCATGAGTTGCTATTTCACTTAAGAATTGCTTCACAGCTCCAGTAATTTCTTATGAGAGATTTCTATGCTACTTACTACGGGTAATTTATTAATTAATAATCCTTATCTACTTACACACTTCTCTTTATAACATTGTGAGGTAGGCAGAGATCACTGCAGTATTTGTTCGGTGGCAATTTAATTGTTTATGAAAGTAGTACACTGTTTTCTTGGAGTATGTGAAAAAAAAAGACTTGAGCAGAACAGGGAATTCCGCCTACAGTCCGCAACGGAATGTCTACTTCTTTAACTATTATGTGGTACGCCACTCTGCTAGTACTATTGTCTGCAATTTCCAGATCCAATTCACTAATGTGTAGATTGGACGTAGACATTATTGCGCATACAAAAATGGAGTCAAGCTTGGACCGTTTTGATTTGACTAGTTTTGGTCTTAAATATGGCGATGGCATTATGCTAATTTATATTCTTCGCTGCGCCAAATCTCTATGGCTTATTATGTCAAATTCATTGATCGTTTAAAAGGGTCGTTCTTGAGGAGGTCAAGATGATGATTCAATCATTTATTGTTGTTTTTGTATTGTGTTGAATCACTACTTACTTAAAAAAATAATGGCTATATTTTAGCAAGTGCTTTCTAAAACCTTTTAATATTATAGCCGGTCTCATGTGGCTCATATGCCATGAAATATGACTGTATTTCTTTCATTTCATGCCGTAAAAGGCGAACCAAGTGTTATTGTGCTTAATTGCATTGTTCTTGTTTACCTCCGTTTAATGGATGATTTCGTAATTGTATAATCTTCGTTTAAATATGATAGCAGAATTGTAAAGATGTAGTAAAGACGTAATAGTATTTATTTATGTATTATTTACAAAAAGGCTGACAGGTCGAGGCCAAAGCGCACTTGCATTACATACTACGGTAACTGATACTAATGCTTACTTTTTATAGAGAAAACTATTCTTCCATATGAAAACAGTACACAATATAGAAATAAAAATAATTTTCTCTCATACGTACCTAAGTGGACTGTAATCAATAACATTTAATACAAAAATGAATCATCAAATGAAACATAAATACACATAAAAAGTGTCTAGGGATCAAGTACATTTTAGAAGATTGCAATCAAGAATATATTTTACAAAAACTGAATTCATTCATAATTTATTCAAAATGTGGTGATAAGTCATTGATACAGGAATAGGGAATTAGGTAGGAGACCACTCCAGAAGATTAGATTTGATTTAAATAAATTAGATTTTTTTAGAGCTAAAAATGTTTGTGTGTGTTTGTATTAAATGTTATTGATTACAGTCTACTTAGGTACATATGAGAGAAAATTATTTTTATTTCTATATTGTGTACTGTTTTCATATGTAATCTATCCTTTACCTACTTAATAATACGTAGGTACATACTAGATACATAAAAGAGTTTATATATATACTAGCTGTCCCGGCAAACATTTGTTTTGCCGTAATTAGTTACCCCGTGTATTGGAAGAAATACAACTGGTAGACGTTTAAAAAATAGATAGTAGCCGATTCTCAGACCTACTGAATACGCATATAAAATTTGGTAAAAATCGGTCAAGCCGTTTCGGAGGAGTATGGCAACGAAAACTGTGACACGAGAATTTTATATATTAGACTAGCTGTCCCGGCAAACATTTGTTTTGCCATAATAAGTTGGCTTTGTACCCCGTGTATTGGGAGAAATACAACTGGCAGGTGGATAAAAAATAGATAGTAGCCGATTCTCAGACCTACTGAATACGCATATAAAATTTGGTGAAACTCGGTAAAGCCGTTTCGGAGGAGTATGGCAACGAAAACTGTGACACGAGAATTTTATATATTAGATATAGATACTTTCTTGCATGTAATTTACTTGTGTCTTGCTGCGCCTGCCAGGGTCCACAATGTCGTCATGTACTTTCCTTTTATTAATGTAATGTATATTGTCAATTATTGTGGAATGCAAATAAATATTTTTTTAATAAAAAAAAATTAGGGGTGAGTTTATAAAGAAACAGGTGACCGGTACCGAGAAACTGAAATCACATACATTCACTATGGGACCGTGCCGACGGATACTTGTCTGTACCGAACTGCTCCGGTTCATGGTGAATTTATGCAATTTCTGTTTGTCAGTACCGGTTACCTGTTTCTTTATAAAGGCGCCCTTAGTAACACATAAGTATTGTATGTATTTAGGTATAACATACACAGTCACACATCGCTTCTTAACATCATGCTAGATGGTGGTCAAACGCTTGTTTATACCTTAATCCATTAGCACCCACAGTACTTGGAGACTAACAAGTTATTTTAAACACTATTACTTGCTAATAAAAGTCAAAACCAATTAAAGGGTAAGTATTTTGAAGTGTATTTATTTTATTCATCTGGGCGTTAATAGATTAATGAAATAAAGGATCCATATAAATGTCTCAAACGTGGTCTACCGATATTTGACAGGTGTTTTCGCTCCTTCTATAATAATATGCTTGTCCTTGTTCTGAGGCATAAGCATAGACATAATAATTTGGCTCAAATCGTATAAGCCTTGAACCTCTTACGAGGCAAGTGCACAATAAGTCGACCTTTTCATTCGACGATAATGCCTTATTGTCTAAATAGAACTCTGTGTTATCTTATTAATATTATATGAAGCGAAAGTTTACATGGGTGTGTGAATATTTGTTCATAATTTATGCAAAACGTGCTGGAAAATTATTACCATTTTGATGAAAACTGTCCAACTTATTGTAGTTTACGTCACTGGTGTTCCAGCCATTTCACAGGTTTGGTGTTACTTTGTTTTATTCCGTTCCTGAAATCCCGGATAAATATGGATGGCTATTCAGGGATAATCTAGCTTTCTAAATGAGTGATAGTGAAGGATTTATCCAAATCTCCTAAGTCTTAACCATGAATATAAAATTTGTATAACCTCAAGGGTGGCATGTGTCCAGCAGTGAATTATTATTTGTTTCATAAGAACCTTCTGCTGTCATTAATAAGCACAACAAAAAAGATGAAACGAAAACGGTCCAACCGTTCCGGAGTTATACGGTTACCAACACATTTTTAGATTCATTTTTTACTATAGATTTGTAGAGCTTATACCAAACATCAAAAAAATCAAGTATTTCCTCTCTATATAATTAGTATTATAGAAAAGTGTAATACAAACTTAAGTCTCTAAAGTGCACAAGTTCCAAAAAGTTACATGCAATCCTCCAGTCGCATTCAAATCCAAAGCCTCACGATAGCAAATTTAATTAATGAATTAAAGTTCTTTGCACATTCCTACAAAGGAAACAAAACTTTTACTTACACTTGTTACCTACTTTTTATAACAAAATTCCCACGGCAAAATTATACCACAGATGAACTCTTGGCGCGTTCTCAACTCTAATCATACAAATATTTAAAATACATTCAACAGTTCAAGGCTGTACAAGGAACATGTTTAATCAATCAATAGATTAGACGCACGTCGGTCTGTTTGTCAGTGATGAAACTGTTATTATATGGAGTACGTATGTATTACAGCACAATGCCACACCTGTACTTATTCCTTTCTTGAATTTATGCTAGATACTTTGTTGCTTGAATTGGGATATCTAAATATATAAAAGGAAAAGCTGACTGACTGACATATCAACGCACAGCCCAAACGGCTAAACGTAGGCACTTGAAATTTGGAACGGACTAGCTTAGGTACCGTAGGGGTGAACTAAGAAAGGAATTCTAGAAATTCCCACGGAAACGGGAATTAACGGGAAAATACTTTTGTATGAAAAATCTAAACCGCTCAAGTTAGAAGCTTGAAATTTGGGATGCAGGTACTACTAAACTACGTGAATTAAATGGCGGGGCGTCCACTAGTGGAGTATAAAACTCAATTTACATTGCTGTGGAATGGAAGCTAATGCTATTTTTGCACATGGGTTTATACAATTTTTGACGCACAAAGTAGATAGGAGCCAAAAATTTAAAAAAAAAAAAAAATACACTTCACGCCTTTTAATCCCAAAGCGGGGTAGGCAGAGGCACTTGCTTATTAAGCAAATGCCCACGGTTCACCAAGCGTATTTAACCCAACGTGACAGGGGGTGAGCCCATCGCCGTTAATAGGGTTCACACACCTTGTGGTGTGCGGGTTTCATCACGATGTTGTCCTTCACCGTACGAGCGTTGCGTTGCATACATAGGCTCTGAAAAGAGTCCCATTGGTACACGTCCAGTAGCCGGACTCGAACCCGGACCTCCCGGTTACAAGTCAAGTATCCGACCAACTGGACCACAGACGCTTGCAGACCAAAAATCTTGTGCATCACAAAGTATAATCTCGCATGTCGTCCGAGGAATGCCAGCGCATACTCGAAAATTCCCGTCGTTATAAGCCGTTCGACTAGTCCGTTCTCCTCCACTGCGTTCGGTGCAAGTAAATTATATCTTATCAATCACAAAATTCGGTTTGCATAAACTTTTTATGCGAAAGTATTCTTGTAGCACTGTATTAAGCGGAGTTTAGATTAGCAATAAAATTTGCAGAAGTCGACTTCTGCAAGTCAAAATCGCTGTGTAAACGTGTAGCAAGTTCATTTCTGCAAGTTTTCTCTTTGCATCGAACTTGCTGCAATTTTTATGTGTAAACTTTAAATATAGTCGACTTCTGCAAATTTTGCAGTAAAATAGCCGGCCCGTTTAGACATGCAATAAAACTCGCGATAGAAAACTTCTGAAAGTCATTTACAATAGTGTAAACAGGGTTCAGCAAGCTATCTAAGCAAGTTTTGCAACTTCCAGAACTTGACACAAGTCAAATGTGTAAACGGCCATTTTGATATTCCAGCAAGAACTTGAACTATATTTTGTAAACAAAATAAGTTTTTTGTGTTCTGCAAGATGTCAGCAAAAAAAAATCCCCCGATTTTAAATGTGCGTGTCTTGTCCTTTCATTTGATACTCCACTTGAACATATTTGTATAGAGTCGACTTTTTTTCCCCACTTTCAACCCTCATAACTTTTGAACAAATTAACCAATTTTCATTTAATATACGTGGTGTAACTCTTTGCTTTAATATCCCACTTGGACACATTTATTCAAGTTTAATTTTTAATCCCCACTTTAAACCCCCATAACTTAAACGGTTCAATCGATTTTCATCAAACATGTCTAAGAACACTCGCCCGTAAAACACCTCTAATACAAAATAAACTAAACTGAAATCGGTCCATTCGTTCGGGAGCTATAATAGCACAGACATACAGATACGTCAAACTTATAACGCCCCTCTTTTTGCGTCAGGGTTAAAAACTATAAATTATTACAAAAATAATCATTAAAATGATTTCATATCATGTACTCAATACATTCCCTTTACGAAGAAGAGAAGAGGGGGTAAAAAAATATGGACCAAAAAATCGACCGGCAAGATTCACATTATTCTTCTTGGACCTTTTCTTCACTTAAATCCGTTTGCGAAATTCGGTACTCACATTATGCATACGCAACTACCTCTAGCGCCTGGACTATACTTACTTTTTGGTATGAACAAAAATAAAATTGTTGCAATGTTCACATACATCTAAACAGTCTTGCAAAAACTTCTAGAATTTTACTATCACAACTATTGCTTTATATAAAACTTGCAATTAGTGTAAACTCACTTGGAATATTTAGCGCAATTTTGCAGCAAGTTCTTGCTTACTGTAAACTGTCTGGAAAGAACTTGCGCGATAATACTTTCATAGCACTTGCAAAGCCAACTTCTACAAGAAACCTTGCACTTAGTCTAAACGTAATAGCAAGAACTTGGTCAATAACTTGCGGCAAGAACTTGTTAGTCTAAACCCCGCTTTATATACAACGTTACTATTTACTTTAATTTTCGACAGATCATTAACATAAATATTTACCATCACATTATTTACCCGTAACACCTCGTTACATTGCGCTTGCGCATATGAATTAGATTTGATACATAGCAAAAAAGTGTTAATTAATATACTATTCATATGAAGAAACAATAGTCTTTGTGCGCAGGCAAATGAGTGTTTTAGCTGATTCGATTCAGTTTTTCTAGACTGTATAATGAGTTCTTTATGAATGGGTGAGAAAGGATATAAGCCGAAAATATACTGCTTTCCGCATTATGATTGTTGTGATTATGACACAAGAAGAGATTTATTTGAATTGATAGTACAACGTACATGTTTGTACATATGTACACGGTCGCAAATATCATTAACATTTTTTTGTTAAGACATGTGTTTTTTCCTCCATGTTCAAAACTGTAGGCACCATTCATGATATTTGAATAGAACCAGAATTACAGAAAAAGCAATTTTTAATCTGAGTTTTCACAACATATACATACATTTTATGTTTTTAAACAATATTCTGCGCTGCCAGTCGCGCTGCAGCAAAGCTCAGTTAGTTAGCTTATAGTGCCGTTCAAAAAATATTTTTAGGAATAAAAAAGCCTTGTGCCAGTTAGCTAGAATAAATGTGTCACCATACCAGCCCAACTTTTCCTTCCCGTATTGGGGGTCGTAAGAGGGCGACCGAGGGAACTCTCCAGAGGAGGGGCAGCAGCGCTCTCTGTGAGTTAAACTACAAAACCACTTCGATCGCCAACCCACCTGCTAAGCGTGACGATTATTGGCACTTCCCTCAAATGAAAATCATTGGAGGAAGCCGTCATCCAGCTGTGAACGTTCAAATACCGAAAGTAGAAAAAGCAAATTAACGCATGCACTGTCACGTTGAGTTAAATGCGCCTGGTGCGCTGGCTGTGGGCATTTGCTTTAGCAAGTGCCTCTGCCTTCCTCGCTTTGGGATTAAAAACGTGAAGTGTATTTAATATGTTCGTGCACACAAGACAAATCATAAAAGATACAGTAAATTTAAACTAAAATTGTAAGCCATATACATAAGCTCCGTTCCAAAGTTAATCTCTTGGTAATAAGCTCTTAAGTAAGGCGTCTATAACATGGCAACAAAATAAGCTATAAAAAACATTAGCTATTGTTACTTAGTTTTGTATAAGCACATTAGTAATTAAAGTTTAATAACCCAGTTGTCCAGTAGTTAATTTAAAATGAACCCTATTTGGTGGTGATAACGTCTGAACTAAACTTCCGAACTGTCAAAAAAGTGCATAATGAAAATAACCCTTCTTCTTTACATACGAACGTTTAATTTTGTTTAAAACTTAACAAAACTAATAGAAAGACTAATACTAGATATTATGTTTAGTGAGCTTCGCGAATACTTAGTAAATGACTAACTCGTAGGCAGCTCATAATTGTGATTATTGCCAAACAAGTTTACAAGTAATTTGCCAGGCACTTAGCTTGTAGGTGCTTGTACGCCTATTCATATAAAACAATGTATTTCTGTGCACCTCTAAATACCACAATGTAAGTAAGAAATATGTCTGTAGGTATGTACCTACTTACTGTATAGCTACATATACAAGGTCTAACTAAGCGAAACACGGGAAAGTCTCTCAGCACTTGATGCATCAGCTAAAAAAGTACCTTATACAAAATTGCTTCGAATAAATACAGGTTTTTTTGGAAACCAAAAAATCCCCGAGATCCTTGTACCGCTAAGGGATCTCCAATCTATGTATAAATATCGGGCTATTCTATATCATGGTCCAACATAGTTATAAACAAATTTATTATTATAACTAGTGATAGTACTAGATGTAAAAGTAATATGTTATGTCATTGAAATATTTATTGTTATCTATTATTTCAAAATGTAATTTTATAATTTTGTTGCCATAACCTAACAGGGTTTGTTTTTAGATGTAAAACTTACGCAATAAATAAATACTGAATACTGCCAAACCACTTTCCCCAGGGAACTCTATGACGAAAAAAAATATCTCTTCATATAAAGTGGCAATAAGCTAATCGGTAAGTAATTTAATGTTGTATACAAAAGTGTACAGATACACGGTATATCGAAAACAAACAGTCTAAATGTATATTTATGCAAAGTAAAAGTGGTTTGCAACTTTATCAATATCATTAATTTATGTAATTGAGCAAGGTGGACTGATTTGCGCATTTTGGCTGGCGTCACATCTGCGTCACAGTGGCGTGCAATTGAGAGGCCTATTGCCCAGCAGTAGACGAATATGGGTGAGTGGAACAAGCACAATGGACCAAACTAAGGGAATAGAAGCTAAAATACCGCCAACAAGCGCTTACGTTAGCACTATTGGCTCCAAGTTCTACTCTACGATTCAATTCACCATTATGTGTATGTAGACCGGTCTCCGACATGGCTAGAGTAGATTATCTAGACTTTCAATAAAAACTGTTCAGGAAATACATCAGAATAACACATAGCTTATATTTATTCCGAATTTCTTACGGAAAGTGGGTCCTGGCGAAAGGTGGGTACTGGCGGAAGGTGTGTCCTGGCGGAAGGTGGCGTGAAAAGTACTAGAAACCAGAGGTCATGTATGAAAAGGTGTATGAATGTAGATAAAGCGAAAGGGGTATGTCAGGACCGTGACAAATGTAGATCTGTAGTCCCTGCCTACCTACCCCTCTGTGAGACAGGCGTGAAGTGTATGTATGTGTATGTTCTTACGGAAACTGTATAAACCGCGAATAACACGACCGGGGTACGTCTAGTAAACGTACTTTTATTTCAGAATTTACCTTTAGAACGTCGTAGTCTCTTCGAGTATTACGAGTACATCGGAATAACACATAGCTTATATTTATTCCGAATTTCTTACGGAAACTGTTTAAACCGCGACACGACGTACTTCCATTTCAGAATTTACCTTTAAAACATCGTAGTTTCATAGAGTATTGACAAATGCATAGAGTCATGCAGCATGAAGTAAACACATTATTTACACAACATTGTTGGGGCCTCCTTACGTTCCGTTGTAGGTACACGATTATCAATTACACTGTACATCTTCTGTGAACATGCTTCGTGCCTTCTCAATTATTGTAGGTTGTATATCTCTCGCTCTACAGACAGTTTTGCGAAATTATTGTATGTATATTTTTAAATTATTAGTTATTCAATTTGGGAACACGAAAAATGTAATACTAACAAATTAACAAATACACTTCACAGATTTTAATCTCCAAGCACGGTAAGCAAAGGTAGTTGTTAAGCAAATGCCCACGATTCAGCAAGTGTATTTTGCAACTGAAAGCGTGCACAGGCTCCAAAAATATACCCATTGGTACACGTCTCAGGTCTCGTCCAAGTGGTCGGGACTGGGGCCACAATTATTATTATGATTTTACTCTAAGGAACAGAAGTGTAGAATTTGAACAGTTATATTGAGACTGAACTATTGATTGCAATAATACACTAGCAAACTTGGTCCCTACGTCTTTCGGGCACCAAATTGATGAGCTTTGATTTTAAAGCTTACCGGTCATTGACATTGAAAAGCATAACTTAGTTAGTCAATCAACATCCATTATTCTATCTGATGTAGGCCCTATTGTTTCGCTAATAAGGTCGACCATGACCTTCATCATCGAGCCGTCAACGCCACGTCTCCACGCCCCTAATCTCTCAAGAGGGCTAGAGATGATGACACTCTAATAATAATGATCAAACTTCCTATATATGGCTCGATAATTTGCTTACACGTTAAATTTAAAAATAGGTAGGCAAGAGTTTGATCACCATCCTGCCGAGTTTTAGGTTAGGTTAGGTTTCAATTAGACCACATTACCAAAACAGAAAGAGAAAAAGAAGAAACAGACTTACCTATAGGAACATAATACCTAATAAACTAGAAAACTTCGCGAAATAAGCGGAAAAACACGTCCAAACAAATAAAATGAATAACTATACGCCTTTTATTAAGCATGGTGGGAAAGACAGTTACTAAGAAAATCAATAATCAATTCAGCTGGCTTATTTATTCACCCAACGTGACAGGTGATTCTCTATCGCCATTGTAGAGTTCACATTTTTCTATGCTCCATGAACAGGCGTTTGCCCACCATCTTGCCTGATGTGCAGCGATCTAGTCTACGATGGAGCACACTTGTGCCTTTTTACCCGTGACTCGAAGACTCCGGTAAGTCATTCCACATACTGGCGGTTGACACTATGAAAGTAGATGCAAACCGTTCGATTCGCGTACATCTAATGTCCACAAGGCACAACTCCCCTAGCACAGCGCTCAAAGAAAGAAGTGATATGACATAAAAAGTGCTGTGATTTGTGGAAACAAGATGAGTCGCACCACGCGTGACATAACAGCCAATCTCAGTGCGAATTTGTTCTATGTCGTGTCTTTCTTAACGCGCATGCTAGACCTGATATGGATGACGTTTTGTCGCATACTTTTGGTATGCTGTTTCATCATAATTTTGATACACTGTAAGAGCGCTGAGTTACATAGATAGGCTCTGAAAAGTAAGCAACATACCAGCATACCATACCTTACACAGTTACTAGACTCGAATTACTCGAATACACAACTCCCCATTGCCATGCAAGTACTAGTCAACTAGGTAGCAGTCGCTCCAACAAATAAAGCATAATGAATTACAATAGATGTTCGATAGACAATAAGATATAGTATTATAGCTTCCAACACCTACAAAAGAACAATAATTATTTCAAGATAGCTCAAGTTCAAAACTAAAGTATGCATCAATCAATTACATAGGTATGTACATATTATTATTATTATGTAGGTAAGTCTAAAACTATGTACAGCCAAGGTCATAATTAACTGCGTTCATAATAAATATCGACAGAGAAATGAATTCAGAAAATCAGGGACCAACTAAAACTGGTTTTGCGTTTACCTTCGTTGGTGTTCTTGACTTCGTATTTTCATATAATCGAAGTTATGTAACTACAAATTATATAAAATATACATTCTTTGAATACTAAATCGATATGCATGTTTCAGCAAGATCTTTGTCAGTTTGTAAAAAGACACATTACCAACAACCAGTACTCTCAATATCACCAATCATACTTTCAATACAACCGTATTAAAATTAGCCCTGCCAGAACCAAAAACGTCCCTATTCAAGTCAAGTCCTTTTTATAGAGCCATAATCATTTACAACCATCTTCCAAATAACATCAAATATACCTCCTCTAATTTACCACTCAAACAGAAAAATCGTTTAGTCATAAACTAAAAGAATACTCGATAAATAAATGTTTTACAGTGTTTATCAATGAGAAGACTAATTTAATGTTAGTGCCAAAAACGGAAAGTATTTACAAAATGTGAAACAGCGTATGTATCATATTCGTAAAATAGTTCGCCTTAATTATTAAAACTGCTACCCGAAGACACTATTCCGCGCGGACGGTGTCGCGAGTACAGCTAATTATTCAATAATATACTTGTTATATTTCATAACAGATGCGTGCTATTTATAAAATAATGTCGAATATTGCAACACCCTAACAGGATTCATGTTGAAACTCATTACTTAATTATTCACATCTTAATATATTGTACCCATGAATGTAATGAATAAATAAATAAATCTCTTTGGTTTGTTTTTCAGTGTTAACCAGAGTACAATTCCCTGACAGGATCCATGTAATGTGATACAATATTTTTAATAGTGTAATATTTGACATGAAGCATTGAAACATAGGTAACATAGGTAAATAAGGTAAGGTATAATAAGGTAAGGTAACATAAGGTATAATAATAATAAGGTAAGGTAACATAGGTAACATGGGTAAATAAGTAAATAAGTAAATAAACGTCGGTATACGCCAATTTGAATGCAGAACTCAAACCTACAAACTTCCTTCTATAAAGTAGTCGGCTAAGCTATTATATTTCATCATCATCCACATGACGTCCCCTTCTGGATGAGGGCCTCCTCAAATGATTTCCATCATGATCATTTGGGGGGATATGCCAATAATCGCCAAGCTTGGCAGGCTGGTTGGCGATCGCAGCGGTGTTGTGGTTTAACTCACAGAGAGCCCTGATGCCCGTCTTCTGTAGAGGTCGTTCGGTCGCCTCTTACGATCCTCGAAAATTTGGGTTGGAATGGTGACATATCGGATATGTATTCTATTCGTCGTCACCACACGGCTTATATTACACGGCTCACGGCTTGTCATGGCTTATTTATCTTCTTCTTATATATAAAAGAAAGTCGTGTTAGTTACACCACTTATAACTTAAGAACGGCTGAACCGATTTGGTTGAAAATTGGTGGGGTGGTAGCTTAGAACCGGGAGACGGACATAACATACTTTTATCCCGATCCTGTTGGTCGCGTCGCTATATAGAGGGTGTTATAGTTTGTATGAAATACTCTGGAACTACGCGAATGAAATCGCTGGGCGTCCACTAGTTATATTTATTTATACTAAACACGGACAAACTGATCCTAGTTGATATTACGTCGACTATGTAGTAACTCAACGAATTTAACTTTTTATTAATACGGAGTTTTAAGTGCACTTAATGAAACTTACGACTGTCTGTCACTAATTACGTCTGTTTATTTTCGTATATGATTGTGACGTCAAATCACTCCATCGCGTGAGAATCAGTTTTGATGCATTACCACTCATGAATTAGTTGAAAATATAATTACAAACTTATTTATGTATAATTCACGAAATTCTTATCTCATTTGCATCTTACAATCGAAATCTTGAATATATACTTACTCGTACTATGTAATAACAAACAATCTTCAATTAATACATTAAATAATATCGCGGCGCCCATATGGGGAGGTCTATGTCCAGCAGCAGACGTCAATGGGCTGACATGCTAATGATGATGAATATCGTTAGGTTAAGATTTGTTTTTTTTTTTTTGTTACGTTTGTTTATCACTGATAAACTTATAACTGAACAAATTTCGATAATTCTTCCTAATTTCATTCACTATTCGAATACTACAATGTGTTCCCTGTGTAACATAGGCTTCATTTTGTCCCGAAATGACGGATACATGTCCCAAAAACATTAATAGCGGTATA
>SJJU01007131.1:0-20024 GCA_012932125.1 Conopomorpha cramerella
ACATAATTGTATAGGATTGAAATTAACAACAAACATTTCATTATATTTATTTGATTGTTTTTATTAGCAAACATCTATTATTAGGCATACTTGGAAATAAATCAAGCAATTAAAAATGTTGTTTGCCCTTCTAGTATACACCCGCCATTTAAAAGTTTAGGAGGAGGAAGCATATTGATAAGATTAGGGTTTCTATGAAATTCTTGTTCTTGGTTGCTAGAAAATGCTATTAAAACAAGTCATCGTTTAATCTTAATTCCTAAGGACATTCATTAGAGTGTGGATGGGTGGTAGACCAAATGCTTGTTGTATATGCAAAGCAAAGGACTTGTTTCAATTCCGCCCAAGACTTACTGGACAAGTATTAGTCCTAGATAAAGTTATAACAATTCATTGAATAAGGAAAATTACACTGTAATGAAATTACACACATCAAAAGTGTCTAGGGATCAAGTACATTTTAGAAGATTGAAATCAAGAATATATTTTACAAATACTGAATTCATTCATAATTTATTCAAAATGTAGTTATAAGTCATTGATACAAGCATGGGGAATCAGGTAGGACACCAATCCAGAAGATTAGATTTGATTTAAATAAATTTGATTTTTTTTAGAGCTAAAAATGTTCTTGATCCTTAGACACTTTCGATTTGTGTATTTCACCACGATTTCAATTGAAGGCGCATATTTCCAGCAAAATAGTGTTGCAATACATGGATAACTTTTGTTGTTTAGTAACTTATATGTTACTTATATGTTTGTACCCGCGATCCCGGTTACAAGTCAAGTATCCAACCAACTGGGCAACAAACTTACTTTATCCTTCCAGTATTCTTATTGGAAATGAGTCCAGAGTCTGTTATCGAATACGTTTTGTCTCCTTTGTAATGCGTAGATATTGTCAGCAAACAAAACCCCAGATATTTTATATTAGCGAAAAACTTTTTTTTATGTTACTTTTATTCCTTTCTGGCCGGGAATTGCGGTCGTCCCGGACAAAGAGGGGGAGAGACTTTGCAATCAAGTGCAATAATATCCAGGGAATGAAACCTAAAGTAAGGGATTCTTGATTAAAAGGGGTCGTATGAAAAGAATAGGTTCGGTTTCTAAGAAACGAGACGCAAAGCCTTGCAGTTGCTTCTATATTTTCCTTTAGGGGAGTTACGTTCCAACGTAGACGTTTTTCTGTTTGGCTTTCTTTTGCATAGTTTCATGTTGTTTGTTTATTTATTTATTCACATTTGTCACATAATACAAAAGTTACATTACAAGAGAAGGAATACCACATTAAAAAAACATAAAAAAATAACTAATAGAAAGAATATAGACGAGGGGCGGAGTACATCTCTTTATTGGAGGTTTGTGCCTTGATTCCTGCACTGTCTTCGATTACAGTTTTTTTTTATCACTATGAACAAGCGTTTGACCACCATCCTGCCAGATGTTAAGCAGCGATGTGGTCTACAATGGAGCACACTTGTTCATTAGGTACCTATTCACCCCAGTGACTTGAAGACCTTCAGACACAGAGACGTGGCAAATGCAAAAAGACTCTGATTCAGCATGTGCTGAATCATTGGGATGACCAGCAATAGCGTCTAGAATTTACTTAGGTTTCACGGTCACGCGTCTCGTCAGCGCCACCACGCGAGCGCTTGCCGTGTTTTTCTGTAAATCGAGTAACTTTTACTATGACACGCGGAAGGCAGAGGAGACACCGGAACACATCTTACTGGAGATTGTGGAAAAATACAGGACGACTCATCTGGGACAGCGACGATCCCTGCAGGAGATCATCAAGGACACAAAGGGTCTGTTACGGTTTCTCGAGGAGCTGGGGTGGTTGGAGTACCCAAATCACGCACAATAGGCGTCGAGTTGTGGAAATGCCCCGTATTCTCGTAAGTACTTCTACTACTTACTACCGACTTAGTTCGTCATTCGCACGCGTGTTGTCAGCACTAACGAAACGCGCGTTTGTAAAACCAGCCTAACGTTCAAAAGTCTGCAACTCTGTCATCTATCGGATGGATTTCGGAGAGTGTGCTACAGAGTTACATAACCTAATACCCCCATCGTTTTTACAATAGGACAACCAGGAGAACGGCAAAATGTCATCCATACCAGGTTTGCGTCTACTTTCATAGTGCTAACCGCCAGGATGTGGAATGACTTGCCGGAGTCTGTGTTTCCTGCGCAGTACAGTCTGAAGGTCTTCAAGTCGCGGATGAATAGGTACTTAATGAATAAGTGTGCTCCATCGTAGACCACATCGCTGCTTAACATCAGGCAGGATGATAGTCAAATGCTTGTTCATAGTGATAAAAAAACTCATGTATTCTGAGCCTTCTATGTTTTTAACTCCAATAGACGGTACCTAGCTGAAGTTTCAACAACAAATCACTAATTCTTTACTTTCTGTATCAGCGACTGACTTCTGCGGGAAATTAACCTTCCAAGTTTCTCGTGACAACTTTATTGCTATTCTCGCTCTTTTTTTTATTGCTGTTTATTTGTTCCTTGTTGCGTGCTCAACTTTAATTAAGATGGCGTTTACCGGTGGTTTCTTGTAGTAAATACTTTTGTTGGTCGATACAGTCAGGGACTGACAGAGATAAACAATTATTCATGTACAGATTTTGATAAGAGTTTGTTGGGATCATCTAAATAAATATTTCGACCCTGCTCTATTTAAGAAAAAACTGGAGTTTTTACGCTCCGGCAGTCCTCAACTACCAGGAAATAAGTGTTCAGCTAATACACTCAGGAGCAATGAAATCGAGTTAGTTTACTACTGGTTGCAGTAGTACACTGACTCGATTTCATTGCTCCCGAGTGTAGTTATGTTAAAATAAAAAAAAACAGGTTAAAGGGGTTCAAATTAAATTGCAATGAAATCTTTAGCACACGAGCCGGTTTTTCGCCGAAGCTATGTCCGAATGCCAATAACTGTTCCACACTAAAATGTACGGAAATGTTTGATATACTTCTGGACCCAAACTGTCACTTTTACTACCAATTTGACAGTTTGGACAGAAAATATTATCTCTTACTCATTCGCTCTCACATATCGTCCATACTGTCTCGTTTTATTCTAAACGTCAGTTTTGGATTTTGTTTTAGCTCAGAGATAGCATATTAACATACGAATAAACTGTAATACGGGAAGCGATCACATTCAAATTATTTATTTCCCATTTTCAAAATTAATTTCTCGCTACAGTTATTGTGTTAATATGGTGGAATTAGTGCAATAATGTGCTGGTGATGAAAAATAATGTAGTGATAGTGAGAAGTAAAGGGGAGGACTCCTATTTGATCAATTTGTTATTCCCGTGTAATTTTCCAAAAAAAAATTGTCGGCTTTAAAGCTGAACATAAGAGCCAAGTAGGTATATAAAAATATATATATACAAATAGACAAGTAAGTAAGTAGTCAATCAACTACAATATGCAACTGAAGCAGGAAAAAATACTTTTATTATGTTTCAATTAATCACACATAACGATAATAACTGACTAGGATTGGTTATATTAATAGATTATATAATCTATTAACTACTTTAACTACTTTAGTTATATAACTACTTTAAGGTCAGCATCATACATTTGGAATTTTCCTTACGGAATGCGACGATTCAAGTACAAGCGAGTCTCATGTTCTATGTGCGTTACTCCAACAGCCTCCCTAGCAAAGCGCTCCAGCCCCCCTAGCACAGCGCTCCAAGAATAAGTGACAAGACATATAACGCGCTGCGATTTGTTGAAACTAGCTGAGTCGCACAAAGCGTGACATAACAGCCAATCAGACCGCGTATTTGTTCTATGTCATGTATTTCTTGTGGCGCATGATAGGCCTGCTGGAAAGACATGACAAGACATACCAGGCACTGCGATTGGTTGAAACAATCCATGTCGCACGATGTGTGACATAGCAGCCAATCACAGCGTGTATTTGTTCTATGTCCTGTCTTTCTTGATGCGCTTGCAAGAGCTGCATGAAAGTACCTCCTGGACTGATGTGATTGGGGTGAAATTAGTGCGAACATGCTTGTAGAAAGAAAGAAAGTTATTTATTTTAAAGAAAAGTATTTTCATAATAATGGCGGTGGTGCCCCAAACTTGAATTTAAAGAACAAAGACACAGCAAAAATGAAAAACAAAACATACTACACACATCAAAAGTGTCTAGGTACCAAGAACATTTTTAGCTCTAAAAAAAAATCTAATTTATTTAAATCAAATCTAATGTTCTAGATTGGTCTCCTACCTAATCCCCCATGCCTGTATCAATGACTTATCACCACATTTTGAATAAATTATGAATGAATTCAGTTTTTGTAAAATATGCTCTTGATTGCAATCTTCTAATGTAGTTGATCCTTAGTGCCTTGACTTACTTTCGATGTGTGTAGGTAGAAACATGTCGAACGGAACACAAAGAAACAGCAAAAATGAAAAACAAAACTTACATATAAACAACACAGAGAAAAATAAGTCGGATAATTAATAATAATAATTAAAAATATGGACATTTTTACACACGGTTACCTGACCCCAAACTAGGATACCCTGTACTATGGGGGCCAGATACTCATATACTTACATAAATAGATAAATAAAACACCCAGACGCACACAACAAATGCCTCAGCTCATCGCTAAAGTATTATGTCCGTGGCGGGAATCGAACCCGCGTCCGTCGTCCTAGAGGCCGATGTCCTGACCACTAATCCATGCCGGTCGTCACAAAAAAAGGTAATGAAAAACTACATAAAAAAATGGTGCATGGTGTCGTTGAAGAATAAAACGGAAAAAAAACGATTCATGCTGCGGTAACACACACTCAAATTCACGTAACAATCGTTGGTAGGCGTTTAAAGTGAAACTTTTATTACATCGTCTCAAACTTTTTCGTCTGTGTGTTGCATGTCGCGTGACGGTCGGCCGCGGAGTAGTTTAGTTTCCCTTTTACCGTGTGTGGACGATGCCGGGAACGCTCGCGGAGACCTAACGCAGCACCAAACGGTAAAAATTTCCAGCACCGTCCCTATTTACTTGTTTACAATAAGAACTCTTGTTTCGGTCTGATCATATGTCGTTTATTGACAACTTAAATCTATATTTACAAATTACTAGCAAACCCGGCGAACTCCGTTTCGCCACCAGATGGGTTCGTTTCGTTTACCCGCTTTTCTGTTGAATTTTTTCCTGAATTTTCTTGCTATAAACCTCACGGAGCCCGAGACCTTTCCAACGAATGCAAAACCGTGGAAATCGGTTCGTGCGTTCTGGAGTTATAGCGTCAGGGAGGAAAACCCGACTTATTTTTATATAGTAGATAAAAAGAACACTATACAAATAGGTTGTACTATCGGCAACACTGTGGTTACGTAAAACGACACAACTTATTTTCTGCTTGAATCGCAACGTTACAAACGGAAATAACCTAAAAGCGTGTTGTTATTTGAGAGGCATTTTGTTGCAAACCTCTAGTCTGAGCTGCACCATACCATTATTCATATTCATATTCATATTATCACCAAGGTTATCTATCACATGCAGCTATAACAATTATTGCATTGAGTAATTTATACAGTGGTATAATTGCACAAGAATACTTGGTTAGCTGATTTTTACTATTATATATGCGTCTGGGGTCCAGTTGGTCGGATACTTGACTTGCAACCGGGAGGTTGTGGGTTCGAGTCCGGCTACTGGATGTGTACCAATGGGACTCTTTTTCAGAGCCTATGTACGCAACGCAACGCTTGTACGGTGAAGGACAACATCGTGATGAAATCCCGCAAATCACAAGGTGTGTGAACCCTATAACGGTCTCACCCTCGGTCATGTTGGGTCAAATACGCTTGGTGAACCGTGAGCATTTGCTTTAGCATGTGCCTCTGCCTACCCCGCTTTGGGATCAAAAGGCGTGAAGTGAGTATACCCTACATCCTACAATCCTCCAACGACATATTATGACTAGGTGGTACTTAAAATCTTGGTATCCAGCAGTGGCGAAGCTAGGGGGTAAGCCGGTAGTACAAGACACGCCTATGCCAGGCATATTAACAAATATTTTCATGGAAATTAAGTAGCGTAGGGACTTATTACACCTCAAATAAGTAAGACAAATAAAAAATCTAAATAAGCATTGGTTAAGTGCCTATTTTTCACTACCGGCTTACCTCCTAGCTTCGCCACTAGTATCCACAGGTTCTACTTAGCAAATTAGGTATTAAGACCATATGGATTTTAATGACAAACGGATGGACAGACCTAAGTCATCATCATCATCATCAGCCCATACTTGTCCACTACTGGACATAGCCCTCTCCAATTTCGCGCCACCGGGATGTGTTTTCGGCTTCTCGCATGCAGCTTCTGCCAGCCATCTTGCGCATATCATCAGTCCACGAGACGCGATCTCCACTAGAACTCTTTTGCACCTACGGTCATCGGTTCTATGGCTAATATGGTCTAAGTAATAGACTTAAGTTTTACGTAATGAGAACGGAACAAACTACATGCCCTTTAATTGTATACAACGAGTACCTAAATAGTTCTACTACTAAAGTTTTCCATCCAATCTAGTCACAGCAAGTACTTAGACCAATCAATAATTTTCCACAAGATTTCCTGAAAGCATTTCGGCCGGCGACGTGCCACAAAACGGCGTGCTTTCCTCGACGGAAGCTTTTAAGCAAATGTAAATTCTGCTCTATTTGATTTACGTGTCCATTCCCCTTGCATGAGCTATCGGCAAACTAATCTGCGGCAAGGGAATATGGTGCTTATTATGTGGCTGTTAGGGTTTGCGGATGCGATTTTAATCGCGCCGTTTTCCCCCGGTTGCATTGTTAGGGAGCCGTTTTGGAAGAATGTCTATGCGATTTGGGATATGTCACTCTGAGCAGGTCGGGAGGCACGCAGACTGTCACGTCACATTCCGTGGAGGGAAGCTGGAGACGTTGGGCCATTGAATTTACTTTTTTATCACAAGCGCTTACGTCATACTCTGTTATCTGTGTAAGTACACACATCAAAAGTGTCTAGGGATCAATTACATTTTAGAAGACTGCAATCAAGAATATATTTTATACAATCAAGAATATGAATATACTAGCAAAAACGGCGAACTCCGTTTCTCCACCAAATGGCTTCGTTTCGTTTTCCCGCTTATCTTTTGTATTTTTTTTCTTGAATTTTCTTCGCTATAAACCTCACGGAGCCCGAGACCTTTCCAACGAATGCAAAACAGTGGAAATCGGTTCGTGCGTTCTGGAGTTATAGCGTCAAGAAGGAAAACCCGACTTATTTTTATATAGTAGATTATGTTTTTTTTTCAAACGCATTTGGCAAGCGTTTTCCTACCATCCTGTCTGATGTTAAGCAGCGATGTGATCAACGATGGAGCACAATCATTTTGTACGTATTTTGAAGTAGATACTTTAATGTTAATAAAAACGTTCATAGCAAGGCAAAATTGGATGGAACCGATGTGCCATTGAAAATGTGAGAATTTGCTACCACAAATGTATTTTTCTTTAGTATTTCAATATGAGCCCGTGAGTTGACGGCAAATACAATACATATGTCACCACAACATTCACAAACTCCGCAGCTCCTTATCCGAAAAAAAAGGAACATTTGAGGCCATCAGCGCTGAAGTAGGCCACTTTTTAGTAGCCACAGTTTTTAATATTCCGACAAAAGTACTTCGGAAATTCACTAAAAACATTTTTAATGAAACGCGCACAGACATTATAACTCCATATTGTTCACCGGGTATATAGGCGCGAATATAATCAAAGACAAGCTTACTAAAAGAGAGACAAGAGTTACTAAAAACATGTTAAAATAAAATCATTAATGTTAAAGAATCCATAAATTTAATTACAAAAAATAAACATTTGGACATTAATAAGCTTCCATAAAATATCTACACACATAAGTCAAACTCATTATTCTAAAAACTCCTAAATCTCCATACTGATTGGTCTAGGGTTAGGCCACTTTAGCGCTGACGGCCTCATTTTTTTTTAATGAAACGCACCCCCTTACCAATAAACGCGTTGTCACTTATACAACGGTTATTACGGTCTACTTGAACTGGTTATTCCGTATTTGACATACTACTGACAAGTCAAGTTGAGCTTTGTGTATCTTCTAAATAGCAATTCCGCCATTATTAGTAAGGCCCAGAGATTATAACTCAATATTGTTCACCGGGTATATACACACGAATATAATCAAAGACAAGCTCGAGCTTACCTTTGTTATTTTACTCGACGTTTCATTTTACTTTCCAAAAACATTCAACGTAATAAATTGTACATAGACGGGCCCGTTGGTGTAGTGGTCAGCATGTCTGCCTCTGCTCTATAGGGCCGTGGGTTCGATTCCCACCGCTGGCAGGTATTTAGGTGATGAGCTTTTAAGTACTTGTTGGATGTATCTGGGTGTTTTATTTATATAAGTATGTATTTAAAGGTATTTAAGTAAGTATATTTCGTTGTCTGATTTCCATAACCCAAGTGCTTTAGCTACTTAACATGGGATGAAGACAATGTGTGTGTTGTTGTAAAATATTTATTTATTTTATTTTATTATTATAGACGTTTCGTGGCCCCACGAAACCCACCCTATCCATCGAACGATTGCTTACTCCCGCCAAGATTGAATAACGCATTGTTTATTTTTGCGCTGTCAATCTGTTCGTAAACAATAGGCGGCCTCGCACTGCTGATTACGAAGTGGGAACTGCTTTTACGCGAGAATCAGGAGAAAAAAAAACAATTATTACTAGTTTTTGGTCGTTTATAGTCTAATATCAGAGTCAAGAAAACGTGTGCGTTGAAAAGAGGCAAAAGCAAGTAGATGCGCACGTCTCCAGAGAATGGCCCGTACGCCGAGGGGCAGGTAGGGCTTGGGTGGTGGTGGGATATTATCCCCGACTTTATAGTCTAATATACAGGGTGTCCCAAAATATGCACGTCGCACTGACACCGTAGGTAGATGGGACTTAGATGAATCGAACAAGCCTAACATGCCCGTAGAAAAGTATCATTGGTGTTGAGATATAGCCAATTTTAGGTGTTGAGATATAGCCAAATTTACCTACATTAACTACAATTTACGCGAACCAAACGGTTTGCGTCCACTTTCATAGTGCGAACCGCCAGGATGTGGAACGGCTTGCCGGAGTCTGTGTTTCCTGCGCAGTACAGTCTGAAGGTCTTTAAGTCGCGGGTGAATAGGTACCTAATGAACAAGTGTGCTCCATCGTAGACCACATCGCTGCTTAACATCAGGCAGGATGGTGGTCAAACGCTGTTCACAGTGATAAAAAAAAGAATCAGAAGAAAAATAATAACTAGTTATTGAGGCGTTTGTAGTTACTATTTAAGATCCCGGGACATTTCATACCCGAACGACTCGAAACTAAGATATCTGTGCCTATAAAAAAAAACAATTTAACTAAATAGTTTTATAGAAAGTACACAATTTACCAAACAATTTGACTTTAGTACACAATTTGACTTTTTTTTCGTAAAAACCTTACTGTCGGCCAAGAATCTGCTCTAGCACCCTAAGGTTGAAACTCATATGAATGTCATTAAACATTAAGGTTCATTGTCCACTTGTCACAATATACCAACTCTACCTTATTGATGTTTTAGAAGTGTCATCAACACTGATAGACCATTTTCTTGGCCGTACATCATCATCAAAGCGACTCCCAAGAAAAAATCCATGGTGGTTTGTCAAGCTACAGGTATCCTGTCGTTTGTTTGTTGTTATGAACAAGTGTGCTCCATTGTAGACCACATCGCTGCTTAACATAAGGCAGGGTGGTGGTCAAACGCTTATCATTGTGTTAAAAAAAATAGCGTGATCAAGAATTTTGGTACCTATCTATACATAAATGCAAACATAAACACACGCCCGTAACACCTAAAAGGGGTGGGCAGAACCTCAAGATCACAAAGGAATCAATATGGACCTTCAGTTACAAGTTGAGTAATGCAAACGGGTTCGGTTAATTGATGTATACTCTGTGAGACAAAGTAAAGACAGCGTCTGTGGTCCAGTTGATCGGATCCTTGACTTGTAACCGGGAGGTCGCGGGTTCGAGTCCGACTACTGGACGTGCACCAATACTCTTTTTCAGAGACTATGTACGCAACGCAACGCTTGTACGGTGACGGACAACATCGTGATGAAACCCGCACACCACAAGGTGTGTGAAACCTGTAACGGCGATGGGCTCACCCCCTGTCACGTTGGGTTAAATACGCGCGCGTGAACCGTAGGCATTTGCTTTAGCAAGTGCCTCTGCCTACCCCGATTTGGGATTAAAAGGCGTGAAGTTTATTTTTAATTTTTAGAAAGTGAAAAAAAATTTAAAATAAATGTCAAATTATAGTAACAAAGTTATCACTGTTAACATGACAAACGGTGACGGGAAGCGATGAGATGCAAATAGCGTTCTTTATTTCTCACTAGCTGCCCCCGCGAACTTCGTTCCGCCTTAGAGGGGATACCTAAATTGGGTCTGCTGAGATGTCTCAGTAGCTCTTTGAGCCGCGTGACGCTCTGCATCCAAGATCTGGCGAGCTTGGGTCTGCTGAGAGGTCTCAGTAGCTCTTTGAGTCGCGTGACGCTCTGCATCCAAGACCTGGCGAGCTTGGGTCTGCTGAGAGGTCTCAACAGCTCTTTGAGCTGTGTGACGCTCTGCATCCAAGACCTTGCGAGCTTGGGTTGGTGAGATGTCTCAACATCTCTTTGAGCCGCGTGACGCTCTGCATCCAAGACCTTGCGAGCTTGGGTCTGCTGAGAGGTCTCAACAGCTCTTTGAGCTGCGTGACGCTCGGCATCTAAAACTTGGCGGGTTTGGGTTTGCTGAGAGGTCTCAACAGTTCTTTGAGCTGCGTGACGCTCGGCATCCAAGATCTGGCGAGCTTGGGTCTGCTGAGATGTATCAGCAGCTCTTTGAGCCGCGTGACGCTCTGCATCCAAGACCTGGCGAGCTTGGGTCTGCTGAGAGGTCTCAACATCTCTGTGGAGCCGCGTGACGCTCGGACATCCAAGACCTGGCGATGCTTGGGTCAGCTCGAGATGTTCTTCCACGCTAGCTCCTTTGAGCCGCGTGACGGCTTCGGCATCCAAGACCTTGGCAGCTTGGGTCTGCTGAGATGTCCAGTAGGCTCTATGAGCCGCGCGACGCTCGGCAATCCAAGACCTTGGTCGAGCTGGGTCTGCTGAGAGGTCTCAGTAGCTCTTGAGCCAGCGTGACGCTGCTGCAATCCACGACCTGGCGAGCTTTTGGGTCCTGCTGAGGAGGTCTCAACATTCTTTGAGCCGCGGTGCGCTAGCCGCATCAGACTTGGGCGAAGCTTGGGTCCTGCTTGAGATGTCTCAGTAGCTCATTTGAGCGCGCGTGACGCTCGCATCCTGACCCTGGCGAGCTTATGGTCTCTGAGAGGTCCTCAGTATCGCTCTTTGGAGCCGCGTGACGCTCGGTATCCAAGACTTGGCGAGCTTGGGTCTGCTGTGAAGTCTCAGCAGCTCTTTGAGGCGCGTGACGCTCGGTATCCAAGACTTGGCGAGCTTGGGTCTGCTGAGAAGTCTCAGCAGCTCTTTGAGCCGCGTGACGCTCGGTATCCAAGACTTGGCGAGCTTGGGTCTGCTGTGAAGTCTCAGCAGCTCTTTGAGCCGCCTGACGCTCGGTATCCAAGACTTGGCGAGCTTGGGTCTGCTGAGAGGTCTGTGCAGCCCTTTGTGCAGCATGACGATCAGCGTCTAAACTATGACGGGTCTGCGTTTGCTCAAAAGTTTCAACAGCCCTTTGAGCTGCGTGACGCTCGGTATCCAAGACTTGGCGAGCTTGGGTCTGCTGAGAGGTCTCAACATCTCTTTGAGCCGCGTGACGCTCTGCATCCAAGACCTGGCGCGCTTGGGTCTGCTGAGAGGTCTCAACAGCTCTTTGAGCTGCGTGACGCTCGGCATCTAAAACTTGGCGGGTTTGGGTTTGCTGAGAGGTCTCAACAGCCCTTTGAGCTGCGTGCCGCTCGGCATCTAAGCCCTGGCGAGCTTGGGTCTGCTGTGAAGTCTCAGCAGCTCTTTGAGCCGCGTGATGCTCGGTATCCAAGACTTGGCGAACTTGGGTCTGCTGAGAGGTCTGTGCAGCCCTTTGTGCAGCATGACGATCAGCGTCTAAATTATGACGGGTCTGCGTTTGCTCAAAAGTTTCAACAGCCCTTTGAGCTGCGTGACACTCGGCATCTAAAGTCCGACGGATCTGTGAATCCTCTTCGGATTCCAGTGATCTAGAAAGTTTAGCAGCCCGAGCTCTGCTAGAGCTATTAGCTAAATTGGACTTTCGTTTGCGAGGCATCGTAAAAACAAAAATAAAATGAATCGAACAAAACAGATATACAGATTGAGTTTTCTTATCAAATAAAAACCTCTAATAACCACCTACGTAGTAAAAATTTACGCTCGCACGACGATGTGTATAAGTCACGTTTAGGTTAGTTTAGTTTTACACCTTTAAGATTAATTAAAAAAGGGAAATAAAAGCAAATCGGTTTTTTTAAAGTAACGGAAACTATCTTACCTACTATAACTATAAACTAATAATACTATTAAATATGAACTAAAAGATCCCGAAATATTAAGCATGTACAAAATTAATTTATAGGACCTAACTAATAAAAAAATACTACCTACTTAAAAAAATACGAAACAATAAAATAATTTTACTGGATCGAAAAAAGTACCTAAATCTTTGTAGCGAAAATTTCTCTAATCGCATGCGTCCGACAACGTCGTCTGCCCTCACGTATCTGCCCGTTCGGGTAGGCATAGTGATGTAGATTCGTGCGCTCCCCCACCACACGACAGCGCCGTTGCCGGCCGCCACACTTCGGCGAATGTGCGCGACGACGACCGACGACCAATGACAGCGGCGGTATGTGTATTCGTTAAAAGGATTTTTTACTTCAAAGCCAATTTTTTTTTAACTTGATACACCCAAAACTTCTAAATATCATGTTCCTAGGTTCAGTGCTTAAGATTTTGTATACAAAAAGTTTGGTTTCGTAGTTCCTGTTCCGAATCAGTTCCGTTCCGTTCGAATTTCGGAATTCCGTTTGTAGAAAAACTCTGCACATCCTAAGAGACCTACGTACCAAGTCTCATGGTTTTATCTTAAAAATGACGAACACCCATACAAACTTTTAAACCCTATTTCACCCCCACACTGGTAAAAAAGTAAAAATGCTAAAACAAACGATTTTTGTATCTAATTTAGTGCTTAAATACAAAATGTAATGTTTTTATCTTCAAAAATTACGAACTTCATACAAACTTTCAACCCTTATTTCATCCCCTCACAGTTCGAAATTTCAAAAACGCTAGAACAAATGTTTTTTTATTTCTTATCAAGTGCTTAAATATAAAGTTTCATGGTTTTATCTTTTAAAATTAAGAAATCCCATACAAACTTCCATCCCCCTTTTCAACCCCTTACCACCCCTATTTTGCAATAAAAAGTAGCCTATGTTTTATCTCAGGGTCTAAAGATTGTCTGTGCCAAATTTCATTAAAATCGGTTGAGAGGTTTAAGCGGGAAAGCGTAACAGACAGACAGACAGACAGACAGACAGAGAGTCACTTTCGCATTTATAATATTAGTAAGGATTTTCAATTTTTTCATTTTCGCTGCAATTATTGTGTTAATGTGGTGGATTTAGTGTAATAATGCTGCTGATGATGAAAAATAATGTAGTGAGAGTGAGTAGTAAAGGAGAGGACTCCTATTTGATCAATTTTTTATTCCCGTATAATGTTCTACGCAGCATTGAAATGTGATGGTCCACCCTCACATTTTAATGTGTTTTTGACACGACTTTGACTATTGATGACTTTCTATCACTATACTATAACTAATAACGCGTAATGTAAACGTAATGAACACTAAGAGAACTACATTGTTTGTGGCAGAATTGTCGGCTTTAAAGCTGAACAAAAGAGCCAAGAAAAAAAAACTTGACAAACAAAATAGAGTCTTCTTGAAAAGAGGTCTGAACAGGCATAATGATCATTTATTTCCAGGAGATGGGAATCAATACAAAAACCCGCAAACCTTGTTCCGTAGCAAGGTTTCCCAACCACAGATCCATCAAAGTCATCAGTTATCTAGACGCTCCCTCCCTAAGTTCGTCGGAACATGAAAAAGTACATCCATAAGCCGCTCATGTCTAAAGACAAAACGCAAACAACTTTGCTCTTTCGTTTCAATCGCAGTATTTTTATGATGAAAGTATTCACGAGCCTGCTTATGACTCCCCTCGTAGACTGCGCTGGATTCAATATTGTGTAGATGGCGCCTTTAAATTGGTAAAGAAGACACAACAAATTAAGGACTGTGACTAGGCATCTACTCAGAAACAATTTTTTTTTTCAGGGCATCACAACACCCAAGACCTACCTGCCTATGGGCGTACGGGCCATACTCTGGAGACGTGCGCGTCAACTTGTTTTTGCCTATTTTCAACGCACACGTTTTCTTGACTCCATGCAATTTATCTTTGAAACAATAATCAGTATTCAAGTAACCCTTGAGCAGCATCGTTTGTTTCTTTTACACTAACACTATTAGACAAAGAGACAACATACGTTCGTAACCCCCAAAAGGGGGTGAACAGATGCTTAGGATCACAAGAACCCTAGGTGGTGAACATTTACTTTGTAAATCTTGATGACCACTATTTTGTTCAATGTTTACCTTTGATTTCCAAACAAAGTTTAACAGTAATCACAATTACCCGCATGAAAATCTGTCAGAAAAACGTCAAAGAAAATACTTGACACTTAAACTTGCCTGAGATACAGGTTTAATCCTAATTCTACCTAGTCTACTTATCTTTAGTATTAGTCATTTAATAATTAATATGTGATTGAATAAATTAATGGAATTGAATTCAGAATAACGGTTTAGAATGTTTCATTTACAAGTTGCTAGCGCATATGCCGAATAAACCTAAATCTCCAGGTCTCATAGTAGCTCCAACGAGATGACAGGAAGAAAGAGATAGCTGATGCATTTTATTTATATCCCAGAGCAGCATAGGATTAAAGAGAGAATTTTCAAACTCAAAAATGTATCTGATAGTGGCGAAGCTAGGAGGTAAGCCGGTAATGAAAAATTAGGCACTTAACCAATACTTATTTAGATTTTTTATTTGTCTTACTTATTTGAGCTATAATAAGTCCCTACGCTACTTAATTTCCTTGAAAATATTTGTTAATGTGCCTGGCATAGGCTTGTCTTGTACTACCGGCTTATCCCCTAGCTTTGCCACGTGACATTCCCTCTAGAACGATCGATTAAACACGCTTGGTGATTTCAATGATATAGACGTACCAAACTGACAAGAACCAACCACTCCATTACGCTAACTACACACATCAATAGTGTCTAGGGATCAAGTACATTTTAGAAGATTGCAATCAAGAATATGGTTTACAAAAACCGAATTCATTCATAATTTATTCAAAACTAGCTTTCCTGCTTGGACTTCGGTTATATTGCGGTATAAAGGAATATTTTTGTTTTCCCTCGGGAATATCAAAGTTTTCCGGGATAAAAAGTACCCTATTATTTAGACCGGATTTCTAACTATACGTCTGCAAAATTTCAAAGCAATCGATTCAGTAGTTACAGCGTGAAAGTGGAACAAACAAACAAACAAACTCACTTTCCCATTTATAATACCTATTAGTAAGATGTGGTGATAAGTCATTGATACAGGCATTGGGGAATTGGGTAGGAGACCAATCCAGAAGATTAGATTTGATTTAAATAAATTAGATTTTTTTAGAGCTAAAAATGCTCTTGATCCCTAGACACTTTTGATGTGTGTATTACCGAAGCGTCGACATCCACCAGACTCCTCAACTACAGCAAATGTCAAATCTACACAATTATCAATGAAATGTCTAGAACTCCTTCCGCGCCTTTAGCCCGTCATTGTTACAAACAGCTGGGGACTTGTGCGTTTGCTGAAAACATTGAGCATTCAAATTCGAGTGACGTGGAAGTACTATCGCGACCTGTGGTGGTGCAATTCTTGTCATCGGAGCACTAAGTCTCTTCCTCTCCCGCTCTTGGGTATACGGAACGATAGAGACAGGGATATGCTCCCCGATGAACTCGATGTGAATACGCCCGAAACAAATTGCTGAATACAAAGACGTGACGCACGCAGTCGTCCACGTCTCTTGCAGTGTTTTCACTCTTTTTTTTTTTCAGTGTCATTTAGGTATAAGTACCCTTTTTTTCTGGAAAAGTCGTGAGGTTCTTGTTTGTTATACGCGTAGACTAAGGCCTTTGAAATCCGTGAAGGGAGAGGGACTTAGTTGTCACTCGACTTGCAATTGAAAGCTTGAAGGTTCGAGTCCGGTGTGTAAGCGAGTTTCGTATAGTAAATCTACGTATGTATATAAAAATCAATGCCAGTTTTCGTTGTAATGTTGACCGATTTCGCCTTTCTTGTGCTTATTAATGACAGCAGAAGGTTCTTATGAAAGAAAAAAATAGTTCCACTGCTGGGCACAGGCCACCCTGGAGGTTATACTAATTTTATATTCAGATTAATAGTTAAGACAGGGTAACGTCTGTCGAGTACACTAGTATACGTGCATACGAACGGTCACAGTATGTAAGAGTTTTTAGGCGTAAAAATTCATTAAAAAATATTTTTGTTTATTATATTTTTAGATTAATTCTATTAAACAGTTATTATTATATTATATATATTTTGTAGTAAGATTTTGACAGATTGCCTCCCACGTCCGTTAACAACAAAAACTGCTCAACTCCTTCGTTTTAACTCACCAATTACACAAACTTATTCTTTTCCCTCATAAACCCAATAATTTCTAAAAACTTAACAAATACACGGGAGTTCATATAAATCACGGCAGCAGGGAGTAATGATTTACTGGCTTTTTATTGCATTTGGAATAAAATTACTGCCGCCGCCTTCCGAGGAGTACTTCTGCGAAACCGTAATAGTGATGTTCAAAAATGGACACTTCAATGTATACAATTTACTTGGGTTATGGTCTGAAATCGCAAGCACCTTCTCCATTAACAAAGGTCTCATTATAAATAATACATACATACACTTCGCGCCTGTCTCCCAGAGGGGTAGGCAGAGACTACAGATATCCATTTGTCACGGTCCTGAGATACCCCTTTCGCTTCATCTACATTCATACATAACCTCCGGTTTCGAGTACTTTTCACGCCACCTTCCGCCAGGACATCACCAATCTGGTCAATGTATGTGCTTCTGGGGCGACCTAAATAATACTTCGTTAATATCTTTGGTTCTTTATCACAGGGTGTCTGTCTTTTCGTTCTGTTGTTGATTTACATGAAAAACTAGTAGACGCCTCGGATGGGAATCACACTCCTTATGGTGTGCGGATTTCATCATCTCGGAAAACGGTGTGTAGGACGCCCTCAGGCAAGGTGGACTGATGATATGCGCCCGATGCTGGTTGAAGCTGGAGACAGGCGAGATGCCGAAAACAGATCACGGTGGCGTGCAATTGAAGAGGCCTATGTCCAGCAGTGGATAAGTATGGGGCTGATGATGATACTCATATTATACCTTAAGCCATTGACCAGACTACCTAAGCATTTCCAACTATTGAAAAATTAGTAGAGGACTCTTTTGAAGAAAGGACATAGGGAAGGTACCTCAACAATATCAATACTACACACATTGATCTGGTAATGCTTTAGAATCTAAAGCTACCTTCCCTATGTTCTTTCTTTAGAAGAGTTCTTTTACAAAGTTTAAAGGATTTTAACCCCTACCACAGCGTTTGTAAATAAGCATCTTACGCATCTTTTCGCATGCAACCGATTTCAGAGCTGACTTTTATTGCGAACACATATTTTATTGCTCGCACTTCGGTTCTAGATGGCAGACAGCATTTTGTACGCGGGGGGCTACCATAAGCTCATATTTAGATCGGGTATCTTGGCGCAAAGATTCATTCTGCATATCTTCGTTACAAGCTCTTTACATCAGAAGTTTTCGTTTGAGGCCTATGGTACAAGTGGTACAAAAGGACTTTCCTAGATGACGTCACGTTTTTTCTTAAACACTCTGAAAAAGCGTTTGACAACCTGCCTGATGTTAAGCAGCGATGGAGTACACTTGTTCATTATGTACCTATTTACCCGTGACTTGAATCTTCAGACTATACTGCGCAGGAAACACAGACTCCGGCAAGTCATTCCACATCCACTATGAAATCAGACGCAATCCACCTGGCATGGATAACGTTTTGCCGTTCTCCTGGTTGTCGTATTGTAAAAGGGCAATAGGGGTAGTAGGCTATGCAACTCCGTAGCACATTTTCAGACATATAGGCTCGCAACCTTGCGGCGATGCTCTAGGCTCTGTAGCCGAGCATCAAACAGCCCGTCGTCACCTATAAGCCTTCTAGCACGCCTCTCCATTGACTCCAGAGCCTCAAGCTGATATTTTCCTGACCCATCTTAAAGATGAAAACATTATTCCATACATTATCGAACTTATGCTTGGCCTTTCTTCAGTGATTCAGATCAGATAACACTTCGCACTCTTAGCTCGCTGTCGTCGGTGCGCTACCGCGTGTAAACGGGGCATCCTGTGGGTTCCATTAGTTTTAATGACGTCAGACCAATCACAGCACAGCACCGCAAACTGCTAATGGTAGACACTGCCACCTGGTTCTCGTATGACCAATGAATACACCGCTTTTTGCTCTTTACAATCTCCTCCTCAATAGAAATTTGACAGCACTATTCATAAAGATCTTAGTATGGTGTTCCGCCAGAACACGATGATCGATCAGAGAGATTTATTCACGAACACTTGTAGTCGGTTAGTAAGACCATTTGTCGTAAAATCTTGGGGTAGAACCCCTGAAATAACATGATTTTACGATGAAGTTTCATTGTTATGCATTGTCTGTGAAGAACTGTGAGTGCTTTACACGTATTTTACCCACCATCGTGTAAGATTACTGTTTAAAGTTTATTTATTATTACTTATACCTTTCAATGCATGTGTGATTTAACATTAATACGAGTATAAACATTAATATTAATATTATTTTTTTAATATTATTAAATTAATATTTTTTAATATTTAATAAATATTTTACGACAACACACACATTGCCTTCATCCCATGTTAAGTAGCTAAAGCACTTGTGTTATGGAAATCAGACAACGAAATATACTTCATTAAATACTTTTTTTTTCTTTTAAACACATACTTATATAGATAAAACACCCAGACACATCCAACAAGTACTTAAAAGCTCATCACCAAAATACCTGCCAGCGGTGGGAATCGAACCCACGGCCCTATGGAGAAGAGGCTGACAAATGCAGACCACTACACCAACGGGTCCGTCAAGTTAGAACAAAAAGGACCCGATTTTGTAATTTAAGTTTCGTATCATTTATGTTAAGGTTCAATTCCATAAAATGACACATTTTATTTTGTGTCTCTTTCGTTCTAACTGTGCGATATATGGAAACATTTTCGCTTTTCAGCCCTCGAACCCAGAACCTTTCGATTGTAGATCCAAGTACCTAAGCACTATACCCTATAGCAAGTCAGCCAGTGTCAAATTAATTATTACGAATTTCGGCTAATCGAAGACTATTAGTAGTAAGTTAGTAAAACATAATGAGTTATTGTTGATTTTGAAAAAAAACTTTACATTTTCTGTTTGTAACTGTTTACTTTACGTTTACGCTTTTTGACGACCGACATGGACTAGTGGTCAGGGCATCTGCCTCTAGGACATCGGTCGCGGGTTCGATTCCCGCCACGGACATAATGCTTTAGTGATGAGCTGAGGCCTATGTTGTGTGCGTCTGGGTGTTTTATTTATCTATGTATGTATTTAAAAGTATTTATGTAAGTGTATCAG